>JAACJK010000137.1:0-19473 GCA_013368325.1 Ephemerocybe angulata
CAGATGTGCGCTCGAGGATTACACACACAGCAAAATCCAATCAAGGCTCGGACAAGCCACCGCAAAGTGGTGCCCATATGTGTGCTCGAAGATTACACACATAGTACAATCCAGGTTTCTCCGGGAAATGAAGGGGTTTCTTTCTGCAAAAAGGCTTTCATCACAATGTCGGTTTGATGTAGGTGCCCATATGGGCATTCGAGGATTATCCGCACAAACACCCAAGCAATCTAGAGAATCCATGGAGATTGCCAATGATGGAGCTCCGTGCAACCACTGTGTACGGGGTGTAGACATATGCTCTCAAACACGAACAAGCCTACGTCTTGCCTGCGTCTGTTAGGCGACGTTGTAGAGAATACCTTTGTTTGCTAAGATTCTAGAGTTAATAGTATTCCTGACAATTTTGGGTATTTTATACCATTTTATGGCAATGCTCTATGAGCTCAGGAAGGACTTGTACAAATCCGCCGGTTTTCGGCTGCCCGAGAACGAAAACTATCACGCTGACTCAGATTAAAAACTTCGGGCTCTCTACAAGACTATTCTAGCCTAGTTCATATTTCTAAGAGTATATGATTTCCTCCGATTTTATTGATACACAGGAAGGACTCAGAAACGAGTTAATGAGGAGCGGAGCTTACGTGAGCGACAAGGCGGGTACATGGCTGACAAAGCCGCGTGATGTGATGGCTCGGCGATCGCCGAGATGGATTGGGATAGGGTTGGACCTCAACGGCGACGACGCTGGCTTAGACTCGATAGGTAAGCGTTCACTTCTGATTCTGTGCGCTAACTGTGGGGCTACAGGTACTATAGGTACACGGAGGAGGACTGGCAGGGACGGAACGGGTCGAACGGGCAGACGGACCTACGAGGGAAGTCTCGTAGGGTTCAGGGACTCGATCGCGTCGGAAACGCAAGAATCGACCTGGAGGGCGTTAAAAGGTGGCTGATCACACAGGTAAAGTCCGATGGGGGGCTACTATTCAGTAAGTAGGGCTTTTGGTATATATGCCAAGTACAAACGCGAAGATATGAGAGGGTCGAAAGACTGGGAACGGTCCAACGGGGAACGGAACGCCGGGCACAAATCAGGTGGTCTCTCGTTGTTATTGTTCTAGCTTACGGCGAGCTTTAAAGAAGCTAGATTTTTCCAGGAGGCATGGAGGGTTCGTGCTGCCGACGCACGGCACCCTCTATCACACGCAGCCTTAACACGCGCCAAACGCGACACATATCGGGTGACTGCCCCACAGGCTCGGCAGACTCCGTTCTGCATAATAAACGGGTGGCTCGGGAAGGCGATGGAGGATGCGCGTACACTGGCAGGAAGGGAGGTAGCAAGTGGGGGCTCGGCGTATTGGTGAGTCCGTCTACTTGGGCCCGTCGCGGCTCGCTAACCGGCTGTACTGGATATCGGGGCTGGGCTCGCTGGGATCTCTCGGTGCGACGAAGCACCAGGTGGGGCTCGAAGGTTGGGCGTAGGGCAAGGCGGAATCCCCGAGGGTTCCGAGGCAAGACGGCAGGCGCAAGACTGTGAGGGCACCCGACGCACCAGCTCTTTTTGGGTAGGAGGCGCCAACGGGGAACGTCGTTAGACGTTCTCACCTAGTTAGTACTAGGTAGCACGACGACCGCTGGTGTAGGTAGTTCGTTAAGAAATCCATTGGTTTTGCCTCAGTTCCGGTGCGCGAGTGGGCGCTTATCTAGGCGCCACACGCGGGCTACCGAATACGGGACGGGTCTCAGGCTAACGAGCACTCGCTCTGATCAGAAGTCTTTCTACGTTACTTGGTGCTTGTGCTAACGAACTGCGCCGCTTCGGCCCTCGCGCTCGATTGCGGGAGGGTTTGGAGGGTAACTCGGAAGATAGAGTGTGAAAAAAAAAAAAAAAAAAAGCCAAAACTGTAAGGAGGAGGAGCACAGGCGAATAAATTAAGGCGAAAATGAAAATATGAAATATACTGTTGGAATCGCTCGAGTACAACACAGCGCATTACACAGGTATAACTTATAAAATGCATATTTAAACGGGTCCACTATGTCCATTAATAAGTATCTTCAGAGAACCCCACCACTGCCCAAAGTCGTTGAGTGGGTGTATTGCGAATCAGGTGTAACGGACCATATGCTGTCCGCATCGCATGAGGGGATCCAATAAAGGGATCGGAACATGATTTCCCAAACTGCTGCCGAACCATTCGAAACATGGTATTGGAGAGCTCCTGCGAGAGTTGCCGCCAGCGTCCATAGTATGCTGAGCCACAATGTTGGAGGAACTGCGAGGAATTCACACCGTGAGGTGGGAACAGGATATTAAACGCCCGAGCCCCATTCGTCGTATGTCGCGTGCTTCCATTGGTATTGGCGGAATATGTTCCCAAGGTCATCCTGGTTACCGACGTCAAGGCTATAGACGCTCGGGCTGTTGAAGTTGAGTAAGACGTTCGAAATCCCATCCTTGCTCTTGGTGCCACTTGAAGAATGTCGGTAATGAATGAAAACGTCACTTCATTTACGTATTGGCGAACGACTTGATCTTCCAGAAAGTCCGGCCTCCGTTCCCCAAATTAATGTCAGGGTAGTGGTCCATATACGGCGTGGCAACGCCGGTACATCCTGGGTGTTCGATGACGGGAGTCGAGCATTGGAAAACGGGGTGGCCATCCGGGGCAGGACGAGAGGGGTGGGGGCCGTTTACGTCGTACTGGCGCACCCTGAATGCATGAGCAACAGCCGAGACATTATCCCCAAGGTCTCGAATAATGTCTCGCTCGCGTAGGTAGTGACAAGGTTCGACCATGTCGAACCATGCGCCTCGTCCTAATCCGTAGCCGGTGACCTCCTCTAAAAAGACGGCTCCGGCGCATTGGGAGGCTGGATAGCGGAGTGTGGCGTAAAGGTTCATCTCTGCTGCGAAGAAGGACTGCAGGAGCCATGCGATGGTTACTGTAACAAGCAGTGAATTCTGCTTCTGAATGGAAAGGCTGTCGGGATGTCCTCGCTGCTCTTCAATAAAGTAATCAAATGCATACGCGCGGTATGCCCTCCATCTCCTGAGATATCGATTCACTAATCAATTCATTTGTGTATCCAAGTCCAAAATGCACTCACCAAAGAACGTCTGTGGCAAAAATGAGACAGGCGTCGGATATGATATTGGTATCAATATCGAGAAGCGCCTTCTTCGCCAGGTGTAGCGGCCTCCGAACAGTAGCTCGCGAAGAGACGGGCCTCGCACCCTCCAAACATTCCCGAGCAAGGGCTTCGAGGAAAGACATCGCTTTGTACTTCCTCCTGATCATATCGAGGCCGGTGAGTGTCTCGATAAGGCCTCCGTGCTCTGTAAACGCCTTCAGCTTCGGGTCCGTGGAGTATAGGTCTACAACGGTAGGCTGTCCCGTAGATCCCTTATCAATGCCCCCTTC
This sequence comes from Ephemerocybe angulata, assembly GCA_013368325.1. Taxonomy (NCBI): domain Eukaryota; kingdom Fungi; phylum Basidiomycota; class Agaricomycetes; order Agaricales; family Psathyrellaceae; genus Ephemerocybe; species Ephemerocybe angulata. The sequence goes on from JAACJK010000137.1 coordinate 3,432, forward strand.
GTCCACCATATGAAATCCAGCGGCATCCGTGAGATGCGATATCATTCGAGGTTGGTAATCGGGGCTGTGCGTATCCAGCGTCTCGCCTGTGAGCTCTTCGTAAACCATAGAGTGGTAGTCTTTAGCCCAGACGGCGCATCGATGTCCGGCATTCACGTCCACGCCGACTTCAATGGTCCAGGTTCCTTCTGACTGCTCAGCATTATCGATGCTCGCGAGTGAGATATGATTGGATGATAGATAGGCGAGGAGGGTGTCATGGCTTGCGTTGAGACTGAATTCGTGAAGTGGGGACCGTTGCGGAATAACATGAACGAAGGATAAACCATGGAGCCACGGAACATTGGTGGAGTCGGCGTGACGGCGTATAGCTTCAGATAGATATGGAAGATACTCGGATGGTAACCTAGCCAGCGTCATATATTGGTCCTGGTCCGCACTGTGTGTAAGCGACGTGAAGCAGAGCGGGTCGCCACTTGCAATTAGGTCAGCGATGGCAGGGATAATAACATGGTCCCAAATGATTCGATATTCGTGAGGCTTGATGTCGTGCGTCTTCCGAGCGTCGTCGTACAGTCCGGGGATTAGGATCACGATGGAGTTGCCATCGTCAAAGGTAGCGAACCCAGTGTTGGGTATTGCGTGCAGTGGGGCGGTGAAGGAGCGCTAGAGGGGAATGAGTACCCAATATACACACGGAGAGATCAGATTGGACTCACCCCGGACGTGCTCCACGTGTGGTAAGTATAGCAATTGTTGCGGATGGATCGCTCTCCAGAAAGGTCCTGCGATAGGAGCAGATCTGCCCCTCTCACAGCGATGTTCTCGGAGACACCAATAATGGCGCCGTAGAATCTTGTAACTGTCCTCGCAGATCGATCATACATATGATTGCGGGAGAGATTTAGTAGCGCGAGATAGTCATGCCCCACTCCACATCCAACCAAGAGGGCTAAGTCCTTATCTCTTTCATTTATATGAAGCCAGTCGGCAGCCTCCACCAGTGACTCCAAGGTGAAGAGGCGCATTGGTGGTGTATTGCTATCGCTGTGGTCGGGGGCTCGTCGAGGAATGACGGAAAGATTCGAGGACTCTCCAGTTGGGGTATCGTGGTGGCCATGGCGTCGTTTTGGAGAAACAAGGGAGTATTTTGGATGGAATGTTAGGACTGGGTGGTACGTTGGATGGCGCGCTGAATGATGTTCTCTCCGCCATTCCAACTTATATCGTAGCATTAAAGTTGATATCACTGTCCGTGATAGGGGACGGGAAATATCTCAGAAAGGACATATATGCGTCCATTCAATGGCTGGTATCATCATACATAGGCTATCGCATATATGGCCTACATTAATACACACTGACATATGATGCGATCTCGATTGGCACTCCTCCTTCATGCGAGACAGCGCTCTGAGACGTCGCCTACCAGTTACGGAGTTGGGCCACGGCACCTTCACACCTACCTACCAGTACACAGAACTGTGCGTGAGGTGCTTAGTAAATGGACTGTACTATCCTGTTGGGATGATTCCTCGCCGCTTACGGGCTTGTGTGAACAGATGACATATGTGGATTTATCATGGCCTAAACGGCTCTAACTATGGCAAGTAGTCTAACAGCGCATACCCTTAGGAAAGCCCTCCGTCGTCCGACTTGAGCCGTTAGCAGTTCATGAGCTATGAAACGAGAATAAGCTACTATGAGACCGTCGCCAGAACTAATGACTCACCTGGTATACGTGTCGAGCCTCGTCATCAGACATATCGTTGTAGATGAAGATATCCAGTCGCTGGCTGAGAAACCGAGTCTTCCATTCTATGTCGGCGACTTCACGAATAGGGGCGCCCGGGACTTGCTTGAAGTATATTGCCTTCTTGGATGAGCTTGTGAATGGCCTTAGATAGGTACACCCAGCCGAACAATAAATTACTTACGATGATATGTCTGCAGCGGTCGAATGTCGAATGTCAGATGGAGATCTATAGTAAGACTGGAATCGCGCTTACAAGGAATCTTCAGGCGAAGGAAAAAACGGTTGATGATTAGTAGCAGCCTTTAAAAGATAGATATCCGTGACGTACCTGCCCCGAGAGAAACCTATTCCCTGTTAGTACTAACCGAACGGTGGAACGGCGACATCTCACAATTTAATAGTCCCAATACGCTGCCCGCCATCAATAATGATCATCCTATTGCCTTCTCCGCTCTCCTTTCCTAATCATTGGAGTCTGGATATGAGCGCCCATGGATTCTGGTCAAGGAGATACATACGTAGAACAATAGATCCAATCGGGTAGTTGTCATTGAGAGACTGAACATACAGTTTCCGCAAGCGGACCGGCCATACTTTACTCGGAAGGCCCTTGTCTACGCCAATAGATCGAGACTCTAAAAGGGCTACATACTCCTTAGACCAGATAACAAAAAGTGAAGTACGGCGCACGGACCCATAATATATTCCACATTCTTCACGTGAAGACTCCCTCGGGGTGTGTGTTCAGCGGGCATGGTGAAGAAAGTAAATCAATGAACGAGACAGGCGCAAGGGTCGATGATAGAAGGCGGAAAAGGGAAGGGGATAGACGCTGTAATATACATCCTAGTAATGGCCTGATTTACTCGGACATCTGCGAGCTTATCATGGACCCCCTGTATTTCGGAGGCCATGAATGGCTCCTACTAAAGCGGTACATTGATGACACGTTTTGCACGGTCACAAGCCATGTATATTCGCCGGGAACATTCCAATCTGATGGCTGCATTCCTCACGCTCAATTCGCTTCAATTCGTCATGAATGGAAGCGTCTTTTGGAGAGTGTGCCCCTGGGCTAGCCTCTTTGACGCACTGGAAGAATGATGAGCCTTTGAGCAACCGAGATAGGTCCGCTGTGGCTTTACACGCCACATACGCACCGATCGCAGACCCCTGTCCTCCTGCTTCCCCCTTCGGATTTCTGGTCATCGTGCCCCGGCCTCCGAATCAATTTTTCCCACCCAATGCTTGATTGTTTCTTAACAGACTCCCGCTGCATTACCCAATGATCTCTCCCCGGTTACTACGGTGTCCGAAAGGGACATGGATTGATTTTCACGCGCGAGCGGCGATGGCCCTTAGTGGCTGTGTATGGTACCATAAGGCTGGGCGTGACAAGGGCGTGAATTCCCTGGCGTCTCCTGTGTGGGTAGGAGAGATGAAGGGTGTTCATGTTGCTTGTAGGACCAGAAGGGTGTACTATATCATTATAGAGTGCTTAATTCTACCTATATGTTGTGTGCCAACCGGGCAGGGCTACTGGGGAAAGGTGGTTTTGTGTCTGGTCATGAAGAGCTCGATGCTCGTGTTGCAAGACCCCAAAGGTCACAGTCATTTCTTATTTCACTACTTGTTGACGTGCAAATAATGATTCTTATACTCTCCAATCTTAGGTTTAAGTCCGAACGTTCCAAAATCACGATTTGTATAGTTGAACAGGATGGGCGCCTAATATTTGGACAGCCAAATTTACGTGGCCGGCTATCTAATCGGTCGAGATATTGATACGGCGCAGGTGAGAATCAACCATGTCCCTAAAGATGGACCACCCATGGAGGGCTACAAACAGGGGCCTGCCAATGGAATTGTGAAGATCGTCATCAACTCGACGGCCTCAGCTGATCCGAAACGAAAAGTTGCACTTGTTCGACTTGATGCTCCATAGGTGCGTCCGTACAATCTGTACTTCCGAGATTGCAGTACTAAAATAATGGTATTATCACTAATTTACAGCCCAGAGCAGTCGTACGGGCTAGGAGACGATGACTGGAGTGGAATTGAGAGCTTCGTTGATCAGCATAAGTGCAACAGTATCTGCCGGGCGCTTGATCTCCCTGATGTCGATTCACTCTGGGAAGAATTCGGACCGGACTCTGACAGTTCAAACCTCGCATCCGTGAAGATTGAAGTACAGATACAGGAGACTCCTGAGAATGATGGGGCGCATGGCGATGCTGAGTAGGTACTCGGGCACATATCATGAGCACCGCATTAGCGCTCGCTCGATATTTCTTGTGATCCGTTGAAACGGGGCTTGGATTCTCATGTAAACAGGCATCAGTTCAAATAATCTTACATGTTCTGGCCATATTTGTTCTGTGATATAAGTCTCATTTACACCCGACAGCCCGTGTTAGAGAAAGGTGACGTCGACGAAAGCCGCAGGCTTGAAGCCTGCGGCTTTCGTTGACGTCACTTGGCCACTCTCATCTTTGGAAGTCTCTGGGAACCTTTATTAGGACATATATACCCCTCCTAGATATTCTCTAGTACTTACATTGTCTTAGCGAAGTCGAGAGGTGACAGGATTCACTAACCAAGAACCCAGATCCTGTCCCCACCATACACAGCCACTAAGGGCCATCGCCGCTCGTGAAAATCCATCCATGTCCCTCTCGGACACCGTACGTATCAGGTCTTGCGATTTTGCACAACATATACCCAGCTGAGGCTCTGTATATCAGGAAAGGGGGTGCTCATATGATACCATTCTCGTCTATAGACCTTAATGCCTGTGGCCGCTCCCCAGTATGGATGATACGGGCTCCACCTTCCTTTCGAACCTCGTAGAACTTGCTTCTTCTAGACTACCTACAATATACTGCGTACCTATAAAAATCGCGGGATCGCGCGGTAGAAAATAGCCGTTGTATCCTCACCAGAGGGCGTACACTATTACTTGGACTCGCAGGAGAAATTAAAATAGATATACATGAGATATATATATAAAAGTCCAACTCCTACAGCCATCAGATCTAGGAAAGCACATGTGGGTCGAAGGATGGGTCGGTTTCGCCGTTGATTAAAACACTCGCATAGGGTGCACCAGGTGATGCACCGGGAAAGGGGGTAAATGACCCAACAGATCCTGTACCCCAAACACGATGGGGCGAGGCGAAGGGGATCCAATAGAGTGACTTGAAGAATGTGGTCCAGACCGCGCTACGAAGGATGTCAAATGATACACCTGACAGTATCTTCTTGAGTCGCTGCCAATGCTTGAAGTAGGGCATGCTGTGGTATTGGTCTGCCACCACGGATGACGTAGAGCTATGGGCATGTGCGGGGAAGAACAAGTCGAACACCCTGATCCATTCGTCCCGGGTAGCGTGCTTCCAACGAACGGCTGTAAATGCCGTAGCAAGATTGGCTTGATGAAATAGCGCTAGATCGGAGAACTGCTGATTTCGAGGAGTGGAGCGGAGACACGATACCCGGCTTGGAGTCCTTGGAGCTTTGGACAGTATGTCTGTGAAGAAGTTGTTCTGGAGCTGTCGAACAAATCCGTGCATTGACTCGTCCACCAGGATGTCGCGTTCTCTAGCGAATTCGAGTTTCCTGATCGAAGTAGTATCACCATCGTAGAGGGCGCATGGGACTTTACTTCCGAGGAACGGTGTGGCTGATCGAAATGGGAGGGCGGCACAAGGCGCCGGATGAGGGGGTGGCGGAGAAGGGACAGGTCCATGTTGCGATGTGAGTGCGATATAAAGCGGGAGGTCTTCCTGGGGTAGCCGTTTACTTTCAAGCGCATAGTGAGTCTTGCTAAACCCCTCCGTGAAGTGTGGGGCCTCGCCTCGACCTCCAAGCGATATGTTCTCCAGAAAGACGATCCCTCTATCCGTTGAGATCGGGTATGGGAGATTGTTTGGATTGTCATCGTGGTATGTGGTGTGGAAAGAGTTGACGAGAAAAGCAATCGCATCTGAGAGAGCGAGACTGCCGGGGTGCCTATACAGGTGGGGAGCACTGATTCGCAGTCGTTCCATAATTCGGCTGAGCCCAAAAGCCCGTAGCGCCCTCCAATACCTATGAATAGACATATTTAGCCCTCTGTGCCATCTAGATTAGTAGAGAATACGTACCAGAAATCATCATGGCCGAAAGATAGACATGCCTTGTCCAGAACCTTGCAGTCAAATCCCAGAAACGCACTGTCGGCGTCACCCAACGACGCTCGAATGACGATCTGGGCTGATATGAGTGTCTGTCGCCCACCGTATAGCTTCGCCAGGTTATGTAGGAAGGGAAGGTGATTCTGTGGCCGGTTGGCGAGATGGGCGGGTGTGATGCTATCGAGGATCAGACCATCCTCGTCGACGGCGCGGAGTGTTTCGTCAGCCATTTTAAGGTCGATATACGCATAATCGGGGGCACACGTATCCTGGGGGGAGAATCGTGGCACCATTCGACACCCAGAGGCACCAACTATGTGAGAGAATGGATAGCACTTGTATCCAGAATCGCTTTGGTCAAGGTCCTCATCGGTTATAGCCTTGTGAATATCCGAATGGCACTCCGTGCGCCATACGACACATCGCCCTGGGACCGATACATCGACAGCAACATCGATATACCAGTTCCCGTTGAGAATCTCGTCCGCATCTATGTCGCTATACTGGATACCGTTCTCCGAAAGGTAGGTTTCCAGAGTTACCGATGCTTCGATCCTCTGGTTAAGCGGGTGTAGATCTGATTGACTTTGAATGACGTGGACGAAGTATATGTCGGTAAGCCAGCGTATCCCGGAGTGTAGCGCCCTTTCCTTCACTTTCTCGACGAAAGCTGGGATGCAATGCTCTGGGAGGGAGTGTATTGTCGGATCGTGGGTATAGGTGGGTTCCTCGGGAGAACTGGGAGAGATTGCATGCATCAAGGCTGGAGCGATGATAGTATCCCAGACAGTTCTGAACTCCATCAGAGTTACGGCGCTTGATCTTCGTGGACTGTATAGCCCAGGTAGAAGAATGCCGAGTGAGCCGGTCTTGTGAAATGTGGCGAAGGGGATATACGGAATGGACTGAACGGGGGCCTCTTCTCTCTCGTCTTCACCCTGGAATTTACAGCTGTTGTCAGGCGAAGTCATTTCCAATAGCATTGAGACATACCTCGAAGGTAGGCACCCACGTGAATGTGTGTCCGCGATCAGTAGCAAGGCTGTCTTCAAGGAGGTGACTTCGTACTACGCTCAGCGCAGAGTCTCGAACCATGATGTTCTTCGAGATACCATACACGTTGCCGTAGAAGCGATGGACGCTTCCCAACTGGTCTTCATCCATAATGTCTGGAGCATAATCGAGTTGAGTGAGATAGCCCGGGCCAACCCCGGAGGCAACTAGGAGAGCAAGCTCATCCAGGCGTCCGGCGTCATTTAGGGAGTGACAGCTCTCCACAAGCTCCCGGAGTACCATGGACTTTTTGGGAGGGTACCTAACCCTACTGCCGTCAAATGATGGCCATTTTAAGGGGTCTTCCAGCATTGTACTACTGAGAAGTTTCAGCGAGCCACTCCGGGTGTAGAGCGGTTTACATACCTGATGTCACTTGTTTTGTAGCTAACCTGCTATCGCACAGGGAGGGGAGTGGTTAAGATGTTCACTAGAAATATGACCTTATATAGCGAATAAGCCTGCCTTCTGTGGCTATAACAGGCAGTTTCGATTTAATGCTGAGCGCATGCCTGCTGGGTAATGTGCTGCATTAATAACTATTTCGGGCTTGAATGCGATGAGAACCCACCGCATCAGCGTGGATCAACTATATTAATTACGGGGTGACTATTTGGGGTACTCGGCGACCTCTGAGCCATTGATGTCGCCTCCATGCATGGAGATTTGGAATGTATTGTTGTGGGTACTCGTCGAGCACACGCCAGAAGCAGGCGGCGACCTCTGAGCCATTGATGTCGCCTCCATGCATGGAGATTTGGAATGTATTGTTGTGGGTACTCGTCGAGCACACGCCAGAAGCAGGCGGCGACCTCTGAGCCATTGATGTCGCCTCCATGCATGGAGATTTGGAATGTATTGTTGTGGGTACTCGTCGAGCACACGCCAGAAGCAGGCTAAGTTCACACCAATGCATCGGCCATAGTGCACGTCGATGCTCCCAGTAATGGAGTAAATATCACAAGCCACAAGTTGTGTAATCGACGCTCCCACGTCTGGAACAAGTCCATACAGTGCCTCCGCGGGAGTTCGGTTACGTGCAATCGACGAGCACACGGCGTACGTAGTATTATCGGGTATACCTAGATCCGTGGGCATGAATCCAATGGTCGTGGACTGTGTCTCTCATGGCGGGTACTCCTCGCTCACACCTCCGGTACTCGCCAGAAAAGAGAGCCTCAGGTTGATTGGTACTGTCAATGAATTGACAGCCACACGGCATATAGACCACACAATGCACTGAGGCTGTGGTGGATCCCCCGATAAGACGATACCGCGCGTCCCTCGCCTCCGTCTATCTTACATACCTATCTGCATGATCAATACTCTTAGGTGGAACTCGCCTACAGTTTCAACAAAATAGAGCAGGTACTTATTTACATTCATAAATATGAAGGGTAGGGAACACATGGTAGAGCAAACAACACACTCACTTGGCGCCCGGTCGAGTGGCGCGCCCGCGGTTTATCTCCTATCCTCCTTCCTTTCCTTGTATCTCCCTGGTCTCAATCCCCAGTCACCCTTTATCTTGTACCTGCAGTTGCTCATAGAAGCCTGAGGAGAGGCGTGTGCAATCTGTAACGTATTACAAACAATGCGAATATTTGAACTGGGTAATATTTGACATATACATATTGGAGAATCTCTTAGCTAAACGGAGGCGTCTGGTTCATCAAGTCCATTTATAAGTATGTTAGGTGAGTAAGTTTCTCCAGGGGGCAGGTTGACCTGGCGAAACCGAAGGTCATTGGACGTCGCCCACAATCGGTCGGAAAGGCAGACCGGGATCCAGTAGATGTCTTTGAAGAACATATACCACAGGGCACAGCGTAACATGGACACTGATGCTACACTCATATCCTTGGTGATAGTAATCCACATCCGATAGAATGGAGCAGAGGTATACGTGGCTGAAGCCCCTGCCACTGGTTCCGCGGGAAAGAGTATGTTGAAGGCCTGCGTCCACTCGGCCAGGGAAGCGTGTTTCCAACGGAAGTGGAAGAAAATGCTCCCTAAATTTTTATCTTTGAGGAGATCCATGTCCATCACTCTGCGGGCTCGTGTATCGAGCCTCACACATGCCATCTGCTTCCCACCGCTCTGGAACGGCGCCAATTGGAAGAGACTAACCACGAAGGAGGTTGAAATCTCGTGTACAAGAAACGCGAGATAAACATTCCTGGAGAAATCGACTCCGTCCGCGCTCACTGGTGGAGTGACTTGCGACGTATCGCCATAGACGTGAAGTGGCGGCACAGACCCATAGATTGGGATACCGACAGGGAAGTGGCGAGGTCCGTTTGGTGCAGGTACTTTGGGGCGAGGCGTGGATAAGACGGCCATGTTGCACGTTCTTAAGGCTGGTACCAGCACATCATTCGCCATTCGTGTGTTGGGGACGATCGAGTCAGTGTCTTTAAGCACATTGTGATGGTGGTGGTGGCTAAATTTGGGGATACCGTCACTTGAACAGACGGGGTGGAGGAATAGTGCCCCACGGTCTATGGAGACGTATGCATTTGAGCCGACATTGGGATCCTGTCCTTGGAACGTGCTGATGAGATAGGCGATCGCGTCCGTGAGGTCCATGACTCCTGGTTCTTGAGTTATCGAATGAACGATGTGTTCACGATGCGCGAAAATGATACGCTCCATGGCGGCCAGTCGCTCACTTTGCCATCCCCTAGGTGTGGCTCAGATGAGTATTGGTTACGGATTGTTGATTTAGCCATGCAGCCGCTTACCTATAATCTCTCTCTGGAAATGCGAGACATGATTCTGTGATAATGGTCATATCAGGGTCGAGCAAGGTGAGTTCAGCGTGGTCGATAGACACTCTGACCAGTGCACGTGCGACGCTGCGGTCCGGGTTGAGCGTAACTATTTCTGTAGCACGCTCGAGGAGGGATGGGTGGTTGGTGGGCTTTGCCAGGAGGTGTAGCGGTGTAATTGTTGAGACGAGTTCGCCGGTGGATTCCATGATTCGCATGGTGGTGTCTACATTGTTAAGCTTGACTGAGGTATAGCCGGTAACTGGATCTCGAAACGCAATTTGCCAGTTGGAGATCCCGGTAATATGTGAGAGTGCGGTCTCTGTATACCGTTCGTCCTCACGGTGAAGAGTAAACTTGGTGATGGTGCGGTAGATATCGGGGTGCTTCTGGGAGCTCCAGAAAACGCAGTGGTTGGGAGTTGAGATATCTAAACCTGTGCTGATATACCAACGTCCACCAAGGTTATGGTCCGCCTTGATTTCATTTAGCACGAGGTTGTTCTCCACCAAAAAATCAACCAAAGCCGTCGTTGATATGCCTCCAGAGTTCAGGGCGTGTGGCTGGGACATGCCCGTTATGACGTGTAGAAAGTGGATATCGGAAAGCCATTGAATCCCCAGGGACCCCGCTAGTGTCCGTATTGCACCAGCTAGGCTTGAAACGAGGTGTCGAGGTACGATCCGCGGAGATCGATGGGAATCCTCCAGTATTAGCTGTACTGCGGGATATATGACCGAGTCCCAGAAAATCTGGTATTCTGTAGTGTTGAGCTGGGGCGTTGCTCGATTGGAAGTGAGGAGCCGCGGAAACATGGCGACAATAGCACCCGCTTGACCAAAGCTCGCAAGGAGCGTCTGAGGAATGCGATGGATGGGGGAACTGCGGTGACCCTGACGACTGGTCAATATATATCTGCCCAGATACAAAGTCATACATACCGATGGCGTACTCCATGAGTACTCAATTTCTGAGGTCTCCAGCAGGGTTGGGAGCAGGGTTAAAGTCGGCCGTAGCTTCAGATCTGCTCCCCGCACAAAAATGTTGCGAGTCACTCCGCGTAGAGACTCGTAAAATCTCTGAGCTTGTACGGGACGACCTCTCCCCAGCGCATTAAGCGTAGAATCGAGCACGACACGAAAGTCACTTCCCATTCCACATAGTACCAGAGAGGTACGCGCATCTTCGTCTACAGTGGAATTGACTAGCGAGACGAGCTCATCTAATCCGAATCTTTTTGTATCTTGGGGCCCAATGTTGGTCATCTTGTTGGTATTTCTGGGCGGATGAAAGGTGGGTGGTATGGTGCGGGATGAGTGGGTTAAGTCTAATCCTTCCAAGGAGGGTGGTATTCTTATACAGCTGGCTTTCGTGGATGCATTTTCCCATTCATCGTTATCGTGAATGAGGCCCAACTCTTTCTTCTGATTTTCGGATTATATTTGGACCCCTCTGGGCATCCTCGTAGCCCAGATGAGTACCAAGAGCTCAATGGTACGTAGTGCCTAATCAAGTGGAATGACAGAAATGAGGTTGAATGCTGATTATGAATGTGGTGCTACTTCTGAGCGTATCAGCGGCTATGACCTGTCCTCCCCTCCATTCATAACATCAATAAGGACAACATTCATCGGTGTTGCATGAATTAGTGACGTTCCGGCTTCCTATATCAATCCCCGTTTGGCATGCATGTAAATAGGCGCTATATAGCGAGTCATCTGTAACTCAACACCCCAAACTCGCCATGGTGTCATCCTCCCTAACCACTCCGCTATCGAAGCCGGTTTATTCCATTAAAAAACCTGTGAGCAATCCTCCCCAATTTAGCACGCCTGCAACTGACTGATGCACACTTTGCTCGTAAGACGATATTTAGAACAAAATACGACCCCTATCCCTATGTCATACCTACCAACGGGACATGGAGATTTGTCCGACTCACTCCGGTAAGTTTCTAGAATATACATAGTCGATCTTTCCCTTACACCAAGCCCCCATAGTTTCGCGACCCACCGCAGATAGCTGTCCGCTCTGGGGGAAGAATTAAAAGCGATGGACCCGGCCCAATCTGTCGTAGATGCGATGAATATGGCCTATATGCTATTTCAAGACAGGATACAGGTGCCTACGATTTCGGGGACGACTGCGGTAGTAATCAGGCTCAGAAGATAGGCATTTGTAGAGGGCTGCGTGGGATCCCTTTCACGACAACTCGGGCGAAGCGAAAGGTGTTTGGACCCACAAGAAGATGGACCACAGACGACACCTAGTTCCTCCATATATACCACAATGATTAATGCATTTGGTTCTCATTGAGAAGGGTATCTCACGATTAGCGCTCTCCTGAATCGTAGCGGCACTGCGTTCCACCACCATCGGAAGACTGTGTTTGGGTTATCGGGTTTCGTGTTTGGGATATCGAGTTTCGTGACTGGGATATCGAGTTTGGGAACTGGTATATCGAGTTTCGGGACTGCGTTACCGAGTTTTGGGATTGGGTTGTCTTGTTCGGCGAGAGGATACACGACTCGAGTTTGGGCTATCGAGTTTTGGCCCGGTTATCGAGTTCAAGCCATCGCATTCGGGGTTGGATTAACTTGAGCGAGACCTCGACCCAAAAAATGTCTAATCGTACGTTGTTTAGTCAACTTACCTCAACGACGAGCTAATGGTCTTCTTATCCTCCTTCGCCTTCTCTGAACATACCCAGACAATCAGGAATTTACCCATAAAAGCGGATCCATTATCAATTTCGCGACCACGGTAGCGGCGCGCAATAGGCAAGTCCCGAATGACTCTTGGTCTCGGCTCGAGCTGGATTACCTTGAGCGAGACTGATGTGACCATTGTGTCCGCCTGCGACTGATCATCATCCTCGACCCAAAAAATGTCAAAACGTACGTTGTTTCGTGTTTTTACTTCAACGACCCTGAGAGCCGGATAAAGTACAGGTGACCCGCACATCATCCGTTACCGCGTCCGTTTCGCGGCAATATCACAATGTCACTTCTTTTACCTTTGAGAAATAAGAACCCTGGAGGTGCTTAAACTCGCTATTCTCATTACAGCTGGCACAAGGCAGAGTGCGATGTAGCAATCTCGGACCCGGATGAAGCATTGGGTATGTACGTAGTAAGTACAAATAGGTATATCAATAAAATTCGTCGCAGTCAAACACAGGGGCTTCTTGTCCATTTATAAGTACGCTAGGAAGGGGCTCATTGGTCGACTCCTCCAGTGTGCATATCTGTAATTCTACACAGTATACAACATTCCAGATTCGACTCGATGCATTGTCTGCAGGTAGCCAGTAAAGATCCTTGAAGAACTGATGCCATATACCCAGGCGAAGTACTTCGAGTGACCTCTCTGTTAGCTGTGCACGCAAGGATATCCACATATTGAGGTAATGGCAGCTGAAGTCTTGTATAAAGCAGCGTCGAGGTGAGTCTTCCAGGGGAAAGAACTTGTCAAATAGAGTGCGCCATTCTCTAAGGGTTGCGTGTTTCCACTTGCAGCCCCGGAAGATGGTTGCTAGATTTCGTTGATGAAAATGCCTTGGAGCGCTGAAGTCGTAGAAATCTGGGTCTATAGTCAAGGATGACCGGCCCGAAGTACTCTTGGGTGCACTGTTGAGTATATCGGAGAGGAAATATTCCATGATCTGCGTGATAGTCGAAGTGATATAAGGATCGTCTGCCTCGTAAGAGCTTGTCGTTGCAAGGAGCCAGTCGAGCCTGGGCGTATAATCAGCGAAGGGTATGTTCGGTGGGTGCTGGTGAGACTTGGAATGGCCATTCGAAATACACGGCCTCCATTGGGTGAAGGTATTAGGGGGAGTGGAGTAGGGATGGCGGGGTTCGGGTGGGTGAATGCCCTGAAGAACGTATGACTTGGCGCTCCAAGGATCTTTGAGATCGTCTCCTCATTGATATAGGGTCTGTACTCCGTGTACAGGAAGCAAGGAGCGTCCGAGTCCCCGCCCATTGAGATATTCTCGAGGAAGAGCAGCCCTCTATCCGTAGAGACAGTAAAGGGTAAGGCCTCCGAGCTGCATGTGACACCGGTTGAGTGCAGGGAGTCGACGAGAAATACGGCCGCTGCCGTCAGTAGAAGCTCGCCTCTTGTGGAGGCTAGACCATTCGTGTTCCTGCGCTGTTTCTCTATGATGTAGTTTAGTCCCAGGAGTCGTTCCGCCCTCCACTGCCTAAAAATGGAGGTAAATCAGGTCAGTCAATAGCACTCAATATTGGGACACACACCACCAGTGATTCGCATCGAAAGTAAGACACGAACTTAGCAAATCAGTGATACTGATGTCGGTCATGACCTCAGTTGCGCTGCTGAAGGAGGTATGCATGGTAATTTCGGCCCTAGAGCTACTTGACTCGCGCGCGTAGAGATCTGCGGCAGCTTTGAGGAACGGGGTGTGACCGCTGGGGACCTCTACCAAGTGGAGCGCATTCACAGTCTTTTCTATGCCACCGACCTCGTTGAACACATGGAGTGTTGGCTCCGATACATCAATTGAGATGTACGAGGCCCCGCGAGGAAAGGTATCCGCATGGATTCGACACCCTGACCCCTCGCCGAGATGGGATGATGCGCGTCGATGATAACACGGACTGTTGGTGTCGAGTGGAGATCCTGTAAGGGCGTGATGTAGGGTGGCGTGAGAGCTCGTTTTCCAGGTCGTAAAGTGTCCCTTCACGGATATCTGAATCCCGACGTCCACATTCCAATTCCCACCGCATTGAATATCTTCATTTACGCTTGCGGGAGAGAGACCCGCTTCCATCAGAGTACGCTCCAGGGACTCAACCGCGCTCGGGCGACTGAGCTCGTGTGCTGCCTGGGCCCGTGGGGCAACATGGAGAAAGACAATATTTTTTAACCATAGTAATCCCTGGAAGGTGGCGAAAGCTTGAATAGCCACACCAAATGATGGAATATGCTGCGCAGGAATTATTCTTCTGTCGGATGGTAGAGCGTGACAGTGTGGGAGCGGTTTATTCCCAACCAGGTCTTGGGCAGGCAGGACAACAGAGTCCCAGAATAGTCGATATTTGCTGATTGGAAGCTGGGATGCGGTCTGGTCTCCCTTTCCCATCTCGGGAAATAAGGCATAAATACTGTTTGCATTGCCGAAGGTTGCAAGTTTGATGCGTGGAATATGACTGAGCGGAGCATCGTAGAGACCCTGTTTCACTTCGTAAGGATTTTCGCCAGTTCATATGGAAGTCACATACCTGTTCCGTTTTCCAACTATTATTATGGTTGAGCGTGTCGAGCGCGACATAGCTCTCTCCATAGGCTGATGGAAGCTGCAAGTCGTTTCCAGATACCACGATACTCTTCGAAATGCCATAGATATCGCCGTAGAAGCGGCTGACTGCGACGTCCTCACTTGGAAGGAGGTTGTTGTGACTAGTGTCGAGGTGCACTTTGTATTCAGTTGTAATCCCGCTGGTGACAAACAAAGCGTGCGCCACAGCGTCATCGCAGCGAAGCTTTCGAGCAATGGAAGGAGATCCCGGATGGAATGATGCCTGGTTGGGAGAGGGATGGTCACCTCTGATTGCGAGTCTTCATCGTCACTACTGGTCATTGTAGATACCACCACCTTGCAAAATCAGTGTCCCAAGACCGTCTAGGTTTAACAAGCGCCCATGTGTCAGTAAATGGGTGGTGAATTGGTGCGAGGGATACGTACCAGCGATACGGATGAAACCAACTTGGAACGAAGAATGCGAAGGTGCCGAATCGATTGAAAGCTGCGAACTTATGTGAAAAGAACTCCCCCTAACTATCCGAAGTCCCTTGAATATCGAAGATGAATGCCAACCGTGGAAGCCCTATGCTCGGAAAGAGGCATGTACTGCAATTTTGCTGACTGAGGTACCCCATTTGTGCATTGAGAGACACTCCCAAATTTACAGTGGTAGATCTGAGATCCGCATTCTCATAGGGAACAATTCCACTGATATGCATGCACATCTTCCATGTCACAGGGTTAACCATATTGAGAGTGGTATGTCACTGACTGCCCTTGTCACAACGTGCTCTTATCACATATATGTATGCGTATCACCCGGCGACGATTCGTCTCCACATCAGTCCCAAGCGATATTGAAGCGATATACAAACCGGTCCGCTGCTGCTCCAGATTGCATCTCAAACCCAGTGTACGTTCAGAGAGCATAGCGGTGATGTTGTGGCTAATATATTACAGATGAATGTCAACAATTGGGAGCCCCATGAAGACCAAGAACCTGCTCAATTCAACC
>JAACJK010000197.1:0-19046 GCA_013368325.1 Ephemerocybe angulata
TATGAGCGCCCATGGATTCTGGTCAAGGAGATACATACGTAGAACAATAGATCCAATCGGGTAGTTGTCATTGAGAGACTGAACATACAGTTTCCGCAAGCGGACCGGCCATACTTTACTCGGAAGGCCCTTGTCTACGCCAATAGATCGAGACTCTAAAGGGCTACATACTCCTTAGACCAGATAACAAAAAGTGAAGTACGGCGCACGGACCCATAATATATTCCACATTCTTCACGTGAAGACTCCCTCGGGTGTGTGTTCAGCGGGCATGGTGAAGAAAGTAAATCAATGAACGAGACAGGCGCAAGGGTCGATGATAGAAGGCGGAAAAGGGAAGGGGATAGACGCTGTAATATACATCCTAGTAATGGCCTGATTTACTCGGACATCTGCGAGCTTATCATGGACCCCCTGTATTTCGGAGGCCATGAATGGCTCCTACTAAAGCGGTACATTGATGACACGTTTTGCACGGTCACAAGCCATGTATATTCGCCGGGAACATTCCAATCTGATGGCTGCATTCCTCACGCTCAATTCGCTTCAATTCGTCATGAATGGAAGCGTCTTTTGGAGAGTGTGCCCCTGGGCTAGCCTCTTTGACGCACTGGAAGAATGATGAGCCTTTGAGCAACCGAGATAGGTCCGCTGTGGCTTTACACGCCACATACGCACCGATCGCAGACCCCTGTCCTCCTGCTTCCCCTTCGGATTTCTGGTCATCGTGCCCCGGCCTCCGAATCAATTTTTCCCACCCAATGCTTGATTGTTTCTTAACAGACTCCCGCTGCATTACCCAATGATCTCTCCCCGGTTACTACGGTGTCCGAAAGGGACATGGATTGATTTTCACGCGCGAGCGGCGATGGCCCTTAGTGGCTGTGTATGGTACCATAAGGCTGGGCGTGACAAGGGCGTGAATTCCCTGGCGTCTCCTGTGTGGGTAGGAGAGATGAAGGGTGTTCATGTTGCTTGTAGGACCAGAAGGGTGTACTATATCATTATAGAGTGCTTAATTCTACCTATATGTTGTGTGCCAACCGGGCAGGGCTACTGGGGAAAGGTGGTTTTGTGTCTGGTCATGAAGAGCTCGATGCTCGTGTTGCAAGACCCCAAAGGTCACAGTCATTTCTTATTTCACTACTTGTTGACGTGCAAATAATGATTCTTATACTCTCCAATCTTAGGTTTAAGTCCGAACGTTCCAAAATCACGATTTGTATAGTTGAACAGATGGGCGCCTAATATTTGGACAGCCAAATTTACGTGGCCGGCTATCTAATCGGTCGAGATATTGATACGGCGCAGGTGAGAATCAACCATGTCCCTAAAGATGGACCACCCATGGAGGGCTACAAACAGGGGCCTGCCAATGGAATTGTGAAGATCGTCATCAACTCGACGGCCTCAGCTGATCCGAAACGAAAAGTTGCACTTGTTCGACTTGATGCTCCATAGGTGCGTCCGTACAATCTGTACTTCCGAGATTGCAGTACTAAAATAATGGTATTATCACTAATTTACAGCCCAGAGCAGTCGTACGGGCTAGGAGACGATGACTGGAGTGGAATTGAGAGCTTCGTTGATCAGCATAAGTGCAACAGTATCTGCCGGGCGCTTGATCTCCCTGATGTCGATTCACTCTGGGAAGAATTCGGACCGGACTCTGACAGTTCAAACCTCGCATCCGTGAAGATTGAAGTACAGATACAGGAGACTCCTGAGAATGATGGGGCGCATGGCGATGCTGAGTAGGTACTCGGGCACATATCATGAGCACCGCATTAGCGCTCGCTCGATATTTCTTGTGATCCGTTGAAACGGGGCTTGGATTCTCATGTAAACAGGCATCAGTTCAAATAATCTTACATGTTCTGGCCATATTTGTTCTGTGATATAAGTCTCATTTACACCCGACAGCCCGTGTTAGAGAAAGGTGACGTCGACGAAAGCCGCAGGCTTGAAGCCTGCGGCTTTCGTTGACGTCACTTGGCCACTCTCATCTTTGGAAGTCTCTGGGAACCTTTATTAGGACATATATACCCCTCCTAGATATTCTCTAGTACTTACATTGTCTTAGCGAAGTCGAGAGGTGACAGGATTCACTAACCAAGAACCCAGATCCTGTCCCCACCATACACAGCCACTAAGGGCCATCGCCGCTCGTGAAAATCCATCCATGTCCCTCTCGGACACCGTACGTATCAGGTCTTGCGATTTTGCACAACATATACCCAGCTGAGGCTCTGTATATCAGGAAAGGGGGTGCTCATATGATACCATTCTCGTCTATAGACCTTAATGCCTGTGGCCGCTCCCCAGTATGGATGATACGGGCTCCACCTTCCTTTCGAACCTCGTAGAACTTGCTTCTTCTAGACTACCTACAATATACTGCGTACCTATAAAAATCGCGGGATCGCGCGGTAGAAAATAGCCGTTGTATCCTCACCAGAGGGCGTACACTATTACTTGGACTCGCAGGAGAAATTAAAATAGATATACATGAGATATATATATAAAAGTCCAACTCCTACAGCCATCAGATCTAGGAAAGCACATGTGGGTCGAAGGATGGGTCGGTTTCGCCGTTGATTAAAACACTCGCATAGGGTGCACCAGGTGATGCACCGGGAAAGGGGGTAAATGACCCAACAGATCCTGTACCCCAAACACGATGGGGCGAGGCGAAGGGATCCAATAGAGTGACTTGAAGAAGTGGTCCAACCGCGCTACGAAGGATGTCAAATGATACACCTGACAGTATCTTCTTGAGTCGCTGCCAATGCTTGAAGTAGGGCATGCTGTGGTATTGGTCTGCCACCACGGATGACGTAGAGCTATGGGCATGTGCGGGGAAGAAACAAGTCGAACACCCTGATCCATTCGTCCCGGTAGCGTGCTCCAACGAACGGCTGTAAATGCCGTAGCAAGATTGGCTTGATGAAATAGCGCTAGATCGGAGAACTGCTGATTTCGAGGAGTGGAGCGAGACACGATACCCGGCTTGGAGTCCTTGGAGCTTGGACAGTATGTCTGTGAAGAAGTTGTTCTGGAGCTGTCGAACAAATCCGTGCATGACTCGTCCACCAGGATGTCGCGTTCTCTAGCGAATTCGAGTTTCCTGATCGAAGTAGTATCACCATCGTAGAGGGCGCATGGGACTTACTTCCGAGGAACGGTGTGGCTGATCGAAATGGAGGCGGCACAAGGCGCCGGATGAGGGGGTGGCGGAGAAGGACAGGTCCATGTTGCGATGTGAGTGCGATATAAAGCGGAGGTCTTCCTGGGGTAGCCGTTTACTTTCAAGCGCATAGTAGTCTTGCTAAACCCCTCCGTGAAGTGTGGGGCCTCGCCTCGACCTCCAAGCGATATGTTCTCCAGAAAGACGATCCCTCTATCCGTTGAGATCGGGTATGGGAGATTGTTGGATGTCATCGTGGTATGTGGTGTGGAAAGAGTTGACGAGAAAAGCAATCGCATCTGAGAGAGCGAGACTGCCGGGGTGCCTATACAGGTGGGGAGCACTGATTCGCAGTCGTTCCATAATTCGGCTGAGCCCAAAAGCCCGTAGCGCCCTCCAATACCTATGAATAGACATATTTAGCCCTCGTGCCATCTAGATTAGTAAGAATACGTACCAGAATCATCATGGCCGAAAGATAGACATGCCTTGTCCAGAACCTTGCAGTCAAATCCCAGAAACGCACTGTCGGCGTCACCCAACGACGCTCGAATGACGATCTGGGCTGATATGAGTGTCTGTCGCCCACCGTATAGCTTCGCCAGGTTATGTAGGAAGGGAAGTGATTCTGTGCCGGTTGGCGGATGGGCGGGTGTGATGCTATCGAGGATCAGACCATCCTCGTCGACGGCGCGGAGTGTTTCGTCAGCCATTTTAAGGTCGATATACGCATAATCGGGGGCACACGTATCCTGGGGGAGAATCGTGGCACCATTCGACACCAGAGGCACCAACTATGTGAGAGAATGGATAGCACTTGTATCCAGAATCGCTTTGGTCAAGGTCCTCATCGGTTATAGCCTTGTGAATATCCGAATGGCACTCCGTGCGCCATACGACACATCGCCCTGGGACCGATACATCGACAGCAACATCGATATACCAGTTCCCGTTGAGAATCTCGTCCGCATCTATGTCGCTATACTGGATACCGTTCTCCGAAAGGTAGGTTTCCAGAGTTACCGATGCTTCGATCCTCTGGTTAAGCGGGTGTAGATCTGATTGACTTTGAATGACGTGGACGAAGTATATGTCGGTAAGCCAGCGTATCCCGGAGTGTAGCGCCCTTTCCTTCACTTTCTCGACGAAAGCTGGGATGCAATGCTCTGGGAGGGAGTGTATTGTCGGATCGTGGGTATAGGTGGGTTCCTCGGGAGAACTGGGAGAGATTGCATGCATCAAGGCTGGAGCGATGATAGTATCCCAGACAGTTCTGAACTCCATCAGAGTTACGGCGCTTGATCTTCGTGGACTGTATAGCCCAGGTAGAAGAATGCCGAGTGAGCCGGTCTTGTGAAATGTGGCGAAGGGGATATACGGAATGGACTGAACGGGGGCCTCTTCTCTCTCGTCTTCACCCTGGAATTTACAGCTGTTGTCAGGCGAAGTCATTTCCAATAGCATTGAGACATACCTCGAAGGTAGGCACCCACGTGAATGTGTGTCCGCGATCAGTAGCAAGGCTGTCTTCAAGGAGGTGACTTCGTACTACGCTCAGCGCAGAGTCTCGAACCATGATGTTCTTCGAGATACCATACACGTTGCCGTAGAAGCGATGGACGCTTCCCAACTGGTCTTCATCCATAATGTCTGGAGCATAATCGAGTTGAGTGAGATAGCCCGGGCCAACCCCGGAGGCAACTAGGAGAGCAAGCTCATCCAGGCGTCCGGCGTCATTTAGGGAGTGACAGCTCTCCACAAGCTCCCGGAGTACCATGGACTTTTTGGGAGGGTACCTAACCCTACTGCCGTCAAATGATGGCCATTTTAAGGGGTCTTCCAGCATTGTACTACTGAGAAGTTTCAGCGAGCCACTCCGGGTGTAGAGCGGTTTACATACCTGATGTCACTTGTTTTGTAGCTAACCTGCTATCGCACAGGGAGGGGAGTGGTTAAGATGTTCACTAGAAATATGACCTTATATAGCGAATAAGCCTGCCTTCTGTGGCTATAACAGGCAGTTTCGATTTAATGCTGAGCGCATGCCTGCTGGGTAATGTGCTGCATTAATAACTATTTCGGGCTTGAATGCGATGAGAACCCACCGCATCAGCGTGGATCAACTATATTAATTACGGGGTGACTATTTGGGGTACTCGGCGACCTCTGAGCCATTGATGTCGCCTCCATGCATGGAGATTTGGAATGTATTGTTGTGGGTACTCGTCGAGCACACGCCAGAAGCAGGCGGCGACCTCTGAGCCATTGATGTCGCCTCCATGCATGGAGATTTGGAATGTATTGTTGTGGGTACTCGTCGAGCACACGCCAGAAGCAGGCGGCGACCTCTGAGCCATTGATGTCGCCTCCATGCATGGAGATTTGGAATGTATTGTTGTGGGTACTCGTCGAGCACACGCCAGAAGCAGGCTAAGTTCACACCAATGCATCGGCCATAGTGCACGTCGATGCTCCCAGTAATGGAGTAAATATCACAAGCCACAAGTTGTGTAATCGACGCTCCCACGTCTGGAACAAGTCCATACAGTGCCTCCGCGGGAGTTCGGTTACGTGCAATCGACGAGCACACGGCGTACGTAGTATTATCGGGTATACCTAGATCCGTGGGCATGAATCCAATGGTCGTGGACTGTGTCTCTCATGGCGGGTACTCCTCGCTCACACCTCCGGTACTCGCCAGAAAAGAGAGCCTCAGGTTGATTGGTACTGTCAATGAATTGACAGCCACACGGCATATAGACCACACAATGCACTGAGGCTGTGGTGGATCCCCCGATAAGACGATACCGCGCGTCCCTCGCCTCCGTCTATCTTACATACCTATCTGCATGATCAATACTCTTAGGTGGAACTCGCCTACAGTTTCAACAAAATAGAGCAGGTACTTATTTACATTCATAAATATGAAGGGTAGGGAACACATGGTAGAGCAAACAACACACTCACTTGGCGCCCGGTCGAGTGGCGCGCCCGCGGTTTATCTCCTATCCTCCTTCCTTTCCTTGTATCTCCCTGGTCTCAATCCCCAGTCACCCTTTATCTTGTACCTGCAGTTGCTCATAGAAGCCTGAGGAGAGGCGTGTGCAATCTGTAACGTATTACAAACAATGCGAATATTTGAACTGGGTAATATTTGACATATACATATTGGAGAATCTCTTAGCTAAACGGAGGCGTCTGGTTCATCAAGTCCATTTATAAGTATGTTAGGTGAGTAAGTTTCTCCAGGGGGCAGGTTGACCTGGCGAAACCGAAGGTCATTGGACGTCGCCCACAATCGGTCGGAAAGGCAGACCGGGATCCAGTAGATGTCTTTGAAGAACATATACCACAGGGCACAGCGTAACATGGACACTGATGCTACACTCATATCCTTGGTGATAGTAATCCACATCCGATAGAATGGAGCAGAGGTATACGTGGCTGAAGCCCCTGCCACTGGTTCCGCGGGAAAGAGTATGTTGAAGGCCTGCGTCCACTCGGCCAGGGAAGCGTGTTTCCAACGGAAGTGGAAGAAAATGCTCCCTAAATTTTTATCTTTGAGGAGATCCATGTCCATCACTCTGCGGGCTCGTGTATCGAGCCTCACACATGCCATCTGCTTCCCACCGCTCTGGAACGGCGCCAATTGGAAGAGACTAACCACGAAGGAGGTTGAAATCTCGTGTACAAGAAACGCGAGATAAACATTCCTGGAGAAATCGACTCCGTCCGCGCTCACTGGTGGAGTGACTTGCGACGTATCGCCATAGACGTGAAGTGGCGGCACAGACCCATAGATTGGGATACCGACAGGGAAGTGGCGAGGTCCGTTTGGTGCAGGTACTTTGGGGCGAGGCGTGGATAAGACGGCCATGTTGCACGTTCTTAAGGCTGGTACCAGCACATCATTCGCCATTCGTGTGTTGGGGACGATCGAGTCAGTGTCTTTAAGCACATTGTGATGGTGGTGGTGGCTAAATTTGGGGATACCGTCACTTGAACAGACGGGGTGGAGGAATAGTGCCCCACGGTCTATGGAGACGTATGCATTTGAGCCGACATTGGGATCCTGTCCTTGGAACGTGCTGATGAGATAGGCGATCGCGTCCGTGAGGTCCATGA
The DNA here is from genome assembly GCA_013368325.1 of Ephemerocybe angulata. NCBI lineage: Eukaryota > Fungi > Basidiomycota > Agaricomycetes > Agaricales > Psathyrellaceae > Ephemerocybe > Ephemerocybe angulata. Next base: position 7,313 of record JAACJK010000197.1, read on the forward strand.
CTCCTGGTTCTTGAGTTATCGAATGAACGATGTGTTCACGATGCGCGAAAATGATACGCTCCATGGCGGCCAGTCGCTCACTTTGCCATCCCCTAGGTGTGGCTCAGATGAGTATTGGTTACGGATTGTTGATTTAGCCATGCAGCCGCTTACCTATAATCTCTCTCTGGAAATGCGAGACATGATTCTGTGATAATGGTCATATCAGGGTCGAGCAAGGTGAGTTCAGCGTGGTCGATAGACACTCTGACCAGTGCACGTGCGACGCTGCGGTCCGGGTTGAGCGTAACTATTTCTGTAGCACGCTCGAGGAGGGATGGGTGGTTGGTGGGCTTTGCCAGGAGGTGTAGCGGTGTAATTGTTGAGACGAGTTCGCCGGTGGATTCCATGATTCGCATGGTGGTGTCTACATTGTTAAGCTTGACTGAGGTATAGCCGGTAACTGGATCTCGAAACGCAATTTGCCAGTTGGAGATCCCGGTAATATGTGAGAGTGCGGTCTCTGTATACCGTTCGTCCTCACGGTGAAGAGTAAACTTGGTGATGGTGCGGTAGATATCGGGGTGCTTCTGGGAGCTCCAGAAAACGCAGTGGTTGGGAGTTGAGATATCTAAACCTGTGCTGATATACCAACGTCCACCAAGGTTATGGTCCGCCTTGATTTCATTTAGCACGAGGTTGTTCTCCACCAAAAAATCAACCAAAGCCGTCGTTGATATGCCTCCAGAGTTCAGGGCGTGTGGCTGGGACATGCCCGTTATGACGTGTAGAAAGTGGATATCGGAAAGCCATTGAATCCCCAGGGACCCCGCTAGTGTCCGTATTGCACCAGCTAGGCTTGAAACGAGGTGTCGAGGTACGATCCGCGGAGATCGATGGGAATCCTCCAGTATTAGCTGTACTGCGGGATATATGACCGAGTCCCAGAAAATCTGGTATTCTGTAGTGTTGAGCTGGGGCGTTGCTCGATTGGAAGTGAGGAGCCGCGGAAACATGGCGACAATAGCACCCGCTTGACCAAAGCTCGCAAGGAGCGTCTGAGGAATGCGATGGATGGGGGAACTGCGGTGACCCTGACGACTGGTCAATATATATCTGCCCAGATACAAAGTCATACATACCGATGGCGTACTCCATGAGTACTCAATTTCTGAGGTCTCCAGCAGGGTTGGGAGCAGGGTTAAAGTCGGCCGTAGCTTCAGATCTGCTCCCCGCACAAAAATGTTGCGAGTCACTCCGCGTAGAGACTCGTAAAATCTCTGAGCTTGTACGGGACGACCTCTCCCCAGCGCATTAAGCGTAGAATCGAGCACGACACGAAAGTCACTTCCCATTCCACATAGTACCAGAGAGGTACGCGCATCTTCGTCTACAGTGGAATTGACTAGCGAGACGAGCTCATCTAATCCGAATCTTTTTGTATCTTGGGGCCCAATGTTGGTCATCTTGTTGGTATTTCTGGGCGGATGAAAGGTGGGTGGTATGGTGCGGGATGAGTGGGTTAAGTCTAATCCTTCCAAGGAGGGTGGTATTCTTATACAGCTGGCTTTCGTGGATGCATTTTCCCATTCATCGTTATCGTGAATGAGGCCCAACTCTTTCTTCTGATTTTCGGATTATATTTGGACCCCTCTGGGCATCCTCGTAGCCCAGATGAGTACCAAGAGCTCAATGGTACGTAGTGCCTAATCAAGTGGAATGACAGAAATGAGGTTGAATGCTGATTATGAATGTGGTGCTACTTCTGAGCGTATCAGCGGCTATGACCTGTCCTCCCCTCCATTCATAACATCAATAAGGACAACATTCATCGGTGTTGCATGAATTAGTGACGTTCCGGCTTCCTATATCAATCCCCGTTTGGCATGCATGTAAATAGGCGCTATATAGCGAGTCATCTGTAACTCAACACCCCAAACTCGCCATGGTGTCATCCTCCCTAACCACTCCGCTATCGAAGCCGGTTTATTCCATTAAAAAACCTGTGAGCAATCCTCCCCAATTTAGCACGCCTGCAACTGACTGATGCACACTTTGCTCGTAAGACGATATTTAGAACAAAATACGACCCCTATCCCTATGTCATACCTACCAACGGGACATGGAGATTTGTCCGACTCACTCCGGTAAGTTTCTAGAATATACATAGTCGATCTTTCCCTTACACCAAGCCCCCATAGTTTCGCGACCCACCGCAGATAGCTGTCCGCTCTGGGGGAAGAATTAAAAGCGATGGACCCGGCCCAATCTGTCGTAGATGCGATGAATATGGCCTATATGCTATTTCAAGACAGGATACAGGTGCCTACGATTTCGGGGACGACTGCGGTAGTAATCAGGCTCAGAAGATAGGCATTTGTAGAGGGCTGCGTGGGATCCCTTTCACGACAACTCGGGCGAAGCGAAAGGTGTTTGGACCCACAAGAAGATGGACCACAGACGACACCTAGTTCCTCCATATATACCACAATGATTAATGCATTTGGTTCTCATTGAGAAGGGTATCTCACGATTAGCGCTCTCCTGAATCGTAGCGGCACTGCGTTCCACCACCATCGGAAGACTGTGTTTGGGTTATCGGGTTTCGTGTTTGGGATATCGAGTTTCGTGACTGGGATATCGAGTTTGGGAACTGGTATATCGAGTTTCGGGACTGCGTTACCGAGTTTTGGGATTGGGTTGTCTTGTTCGGCGAGAGGATACACGACTCGAGTTTGGGCTATCGAGTTTTGGCCCGGTTATCGAGTTCAAGCCATCGCATTCGGGGTTGGATTAACTTGAGCGAGACCTCGACCCAAAAAATGTCTAATCGTACGTTGTTTAGTCAACTTACCTCAACGACGAGCTAATGGTCTTCTTATCCTCCTTCGCCTTCTCTGAACATACCCAGACAATCAGGAATTTACCCATAAAAGCGGATCCATTATCAATTTCGCGACCACGGTAGCGGCGCGCAATAGGCAAGTCCCGAATGACTCTTGGTCTCGGCTCGAGCTGGATTACCTTGAGCGAGACTGATGTGACCATTGTGTCCGCCTGCGACTGATCATCATCCTCGACCCAAAAAATGTCAAAACGTACGTTGTTTCGTGTTTTTACTTCAACGACCCTGAGAGCCGGATAAAGTACAGGTGACCCGCACATCATCCGTTACCGCGTCCGTTTCGCGGCAATATCACAATGTCACTTCTTTTACCTTTGAGAAATAAGAACCCTGGAGGTGCTTAAACTCGCTATTCTCATTACAGCTGGCACAAGGCAGAGTGCGATGTAGCAATCTCGGACCCGGATGAAGCATTGGGTATGTACGTAGTAAGTACAAATAGGTATATCAATAAAATTCGTCGCAGTCAAACACAGGGGCTTCTTGTCCATTTATAAGTACGCTAGGAAGGGGCTCATTGGTCGACTCCTCCAGTGTGCATATCTGTAATTCTACACAGTATACAACATTCCAGATTCGACTCGATGCATTGTCTGCAGGTAGCCAGTAAAGATCCTTGAAGAACTGATGCCATATACCCAGGCGAAGTACTTCGAGTGACCTCTCTGTTAGCTGTGCACGCAAGGATATCCACATATTGAGGTAATGGCAGCTGAAGTCTTGTATAAAGCAGCGTCGAGGTGAGTCTTCCAGGGGAAAGAACTTGTCAAATAGAGTGCGCCATTCTCTAAGGGTTGCGTGTTTCCACTTGCAGCCCCGGAAGATGGTTGCTAGATTTCGTTGATGAAAATGCCTTGGAGCGCTGAAGTCGTAGAAATCTGGGTCTATAGTCAAGGATGACCGGCCCGAAGTACTCTTGGGTGCACTGTTGAGTATATCGGAGAGGAAATATTCCATGATCTGCGTGATAGTCGAAGTGATATAAGGATCGTCTGCCTCGTAAGAGCTTGTCGTTGCAAGGAGCCAGTCGAGCCTGGGCGTATAATCAGCGAAGGGTATGTTCGGTGGGGTGCTGGTGAGACTTGGAATGGCCATTCGAAATACACGGCCTCCATTGGGTGAAGGTATTAGGGGGAGTGGAGTAGGGATGGCGGGGTTCGGGTGGGTGAATGCCCTGAAGAACGTATGACTTGGCGCTCCAAGGATCTTTGAGATCGTCTCCTCATTGATATAGGGTCTGTACTCCGTGTACAGGAAGCAAGGAGCGTCCGAGTCCCCGCCCATTGAGATATTCTCGAGGAAGAGCAGCCCTCTATCCGTAGAGACAGTAAAGGGTAAGGCCTCCGAGCTGCATGTGACACCGGTTGAGTGCAGGGAGTCGACGAGAAATACGGCCGCTGCCGTCAGTAGAAGCTCGCCTCTTGTGGAGGCTAGACCATTCGTGTTCCTGCGCTGTTTCTCTATGATGTAGTTTAGTCCCAGGAGTCGTTCCGCCCTCCACTGCCTAAAAATGGAGGTAAATCAGGTCAGTCAATAGCACTCAATATTGGGACACACACCACCAGTGATTCGCATCGAAAGTAAGACACGAACTTAGCAAATCAGTGATACTGATGTCGGTCATGACCTCAGTTGCGCTGCTGAAGGAGGTATGCATGGTAATTTCGGCCCTAGAGCTACTTGACTCGCGCGCGTAGAGATCTGCGGCAGCTTTGAGGAACGGGGTGTGACCGCTGGGGACCTCTACCAAGTGGAGCGCATTCACAGTCTTTTCTATGCCACCGACCTCGTTGAACACATGGAGTGTTGGCTCCGATACATCAATTGAGATGTACGAGGCCCCGCGAGGAAAGGTATCCGCATGGATTCGACACCCTGACCCCTCGCCGAGATGGGATGATGCGCGTCGATGATAACACGGACTGTTGGTGTCGAGTGGAGATCCTGTAAGGGCGTGATGTAGGGTGGCGTGAGAGCTCGTTTTCCAGGTCGTAAAGTGTCCCTTCACGGATATCTGAATCCCGACGTCCACATTCCAATTCCCACCGCATTGAATATCTTCATTTACGCTTGCGGGAGAGAGACCCGCTTCCATCAGAGTACGCTCCAGGGACTCAACCGCGCTCGGGCGACTGAGCTCGTGTGCTGCCTGGGCCCGTGGGGCAACATGGAGAAAGACAATATTTTTTAACCATAGTAATCCCTGGAAGGTGGCGAAAGCTTGAATAGCCACACCAAATGATGGAATATGCTGCGCAGGAATTATTCTTCTGTCGGATGGTAGAGCGTGACAGTGTGGGAGCGGTTTATTCCCAACCAGGTCTTGGGCAGGCAGGACAACAGAGTCCCAGAATAGTCGATATTTGCTGATTGGAAGCTGGGATGCGGTCTGGTCTCCCTTTCCCATCTCGGGAAATAAGGCATAAATACTGTTTGCATTGCCGAAGGTTGCAAGTTTGATGCGTGGAATATGACTGAGCGGAGCATCGTAGAGACCCTGTTTCACTTCGTAAGGATTTTCGCCAGTTCATATGGAAGTCACATACCTGTTCCGTTTTCCAACTATTATTATGGTTGAGCGTGTCGAGCGCGACATAGCTCTCTCCATAGGCTGATGGAAGCTGCAAGTCGTTTCCAGATACCACGATACTCTTCGAAATGCCATAGATATCGCCGTAGAAGCGGCTGACTGCGACGTCCTCACTTGGAAGGAGGTTGTTGTGACTAGTGTCGAGGTGCACTTTGTATTCAGTTGTAATCCCGCTGGTGACAAACAAAGCGTGCGCCACAGCGTCATCGCAGCGAAGCTTTCGAGCAATGGAGAGGAGATCCCGGATGGAATGATGCCTGGTTGGGAGAGGGATGGTCACCTCTGATTGCGAGTCTTCATCGTCACTACTGGTCATTGTAGATACCACCACCTTGCAAAATCAGTGTCCCAAGACCGTCTAGGTTTAACAAGCGCCATGTGTCAGTAAATGGGTGGTGAATTGGTGCGAGGGATACGTACCAGCGATACGGATGAAACCAACTTGGAACGAAGAATGCGAAGGTGCCGAATCGATTGAAAGCTGCGAACTTATGTGAAAAGAACTCCCCCTAACTATCCGAAGTCCCTTGAATATCGAAGATGAATGCCAACCGTGGAAGCCCTATGCTCGGAAAGAGGCATGTACTGCAATTTCTGCTGACTGAGGTACCCCATTTGTGCATTGAGAGACACTCCCAAATTTACAGTGGTAGATCTGAGATCCGCATTCTCATAGGGAACAATTCCACTGATATGCATGCACATCTTCCATGTCACAGGGTTAACCATATTGAGAGTGGTATGTCACTGACTGCCCTTGTCACAACGTGCTCTTATCACATATATGTATGCGTATCACCCGGCGACGATTCGTCTCCACATCAGTCCCAAGCGATATTGAAGCGATATACAAACCGGTCCGCTGCTGCTCCAGATTGCATCTCAAACCCAGTGTACGTTCAGAGAGCATAGCGGTGATGTTGTGGCTAATATATTACAGATGAATGTCAACAATTGGGAGCCCCATGAAGACCAAGAACCTGCTCAATTCAACCATCCCATTCCCACTGACGACGACCCCCCTGATGGGATCAACGTTGATGATCTTCCCATACGTGAATTCTCGCTCGCAGAGGTTATCGAAATGGCCTCGAGGCTATACGCCCTAGGATTCTACGCTCGTTTGATCGCTTTCATTATATGCGGCCTTGGAGATGGGTACGCCGTCGTCCTCAAAGCTCTTCGGAACCAGCTGTCACCGGACGACCCAAAGCCCATAAACCTGATCAGGGACTACGACTCATTGCTTGGTGTCAGCGAAGAGATACTCGTACGAGGAGCCGACCTCACTTTTACGATGACCTCAAAATTTGCCGACGACCTTCAGAATAACGTCCATGTCACGCATGACTGGAATACACCAGCCGTAAGTGATAAGTAGACTATACGCTTACTGTAGCTAACGTACTATCGACGGATCTCAGGGCCCCATTTCTGCTCCACTCCACAGCATCCCAAATATGGCCTTCGCCAAGTTCAACAGCGCGAGGAATACAATTGTCCTGCTGTTTCCTGGTCTCTATGGCCCCACTCGGCAGAATCACACGCTCAACGTCGATGAGCGGCGGGCAGTCTGGGAGTGCGGCGTCCGACCCGCCATGGTCTATTTACTCGATGGACGCGGCGAATCGGAGCTCCCTTCCACACTTGATTCCGAGTACTTTCGGGCCCGTAATGCCAACGGAACGTACTCGTTTACAACGAAGGTGTTTCCGTCTTGGCATGTTGAAGAGCTTGGGCAGCTTATTCCGCAGTACCTAATCAGCAGCGGCCACGATTGGGCGCGGGGAATGGTGTACCTGCACATGATACGTGGCGTCAAGGGCTCTTCGTACCACACAGTAGATCGAGAATCAGCGGAACTCGCTCTGGACGAGTTCTTCGACAACAACAACATTCCGTTTGACCTGGTCAAGGAGTCTCGGGGTGGGAAGTGGTTCATAGATGTGGGCCTCGAGGTGTCACTAGAGAAGCAATGTTTAGCATGGAGAACAGACAGCCACGCCAACATCTTTTACCAATCCGCCGGCTGCGACTACGAGGAAAGCATTCGCATCACGTCCCTCTCCAGCTCGCAGTATATCCGGGACCACGTATCACATCTCGTTGAAGTGTCTGGCTGCCGAATATCACCCGGTCCACGCGCTCGTGGACCTCATGATGTTGCGTATTTCCAGATGTACGTGACGGACAAGAGTCTCACCGCTTCGAAGGACAACGGACGACATGCGAAGCATATAACGGCGATTCAAGTCATACGAAAGCCCGCCAGCGCAGATACATTTCTATCTGGCCTGTACAAGCTTTACCAGGACGCCTGTGGGACGAATTTCAGTGTGGCGCGGGTGGAGGTTCGAGTGCCACTGGCTAGTGTGCTGGATGTCTTGATCGATATCGACAAATCGCAGGTGTACACCTCTCTAGTGGCATTTGACTCAGAAATATACTGGTGAGTAATAGACACCTACCGGTCCACAGGCTGTACTCACCGAATCTTTATAGGGGGTGGAGAGGCTGGCGCGTTCTGACGTCGACTTATCTCCTTGAGTGGCAGCGTCGTAGAACCCGTCTCATTGCGAATAGGGGGGCTCTACTCCTCACTGCGTGTATACCCTGGCTCATAAATGGGTTGCACGCGACAATCGACACGAAATCAGCCTCCCGAGACCTAATGCGTGCGATTCTACCCCACGGACGCCCTGACGAGGTTATGATGAACGATCTACCCTACAGTCTATCGCTTAAACCAACGGACGATGACGACAGAACTGTGCCGAAGGTCGACCGAGGAGCGTTCTATCTTCGCCCTATTCTAGTTGGACCTCGCCATGAGATTCCACACTTCCCCGGCAACCAGTTTATCTCGGATGAAGCATGTTGCTTCCTCCTTGGCGATTCACTCAAGAATATTATCACCGAGCTCCTGGGTAAAGGCCTCGCGAGCGGGCCTAACCCTGATCGCACCCGTAACAGGGTGGCGCAAAGGCGACTTCCACCCGCCCCTGATGGCCCTCCACCTTTCGACCTCGCCGACGCAGCATTGGATGGATTGATGGTCAACCCGCTACCCCAGATCGAGGATAATAACAATGACGGTGAAACCCAAGTTGAGCCCGAGTTCTTCGAGAATCCAGAAGTGACGACTATAGTCAGCGACATCGTTCGACAGTTCTTCGTCGACGTCCTCAACACGGCACCCAATGCTCCATCGGCGCTTCATGAGAGTACCTGTCGCTTATCCGATGAGGAAAGGGCCTCGGCGACTGCTGAAGTATTCCAGGAGTCCAATCTCGCCCGGATATTCTATGCCTGCCGCTGGACCCAAGCAACTAGAGCTCAGTGGACGGACGCGTTCGACAGATTATTCCCGCCCAAAGGCACTCAAGCTAAACTTAAATCCCAGAACTACTACACCACCGCCTACTATAACGCTTGGATTATCTTTCAAGATCGGAGTTCTGACGAAGTATTTGACTTGGTCAGAAATGCGATCTGGGTTAAAGTGTTCAAAAACCTTTACTGGCTCCCAAATCCCATATGCGACCGCATCTGGAACACCAAAAAAGCGAAGCGGTTCGTGGAGTTCCCTCGCCTTCGACCACACGTTCCTGTTGCAAATATCCTCATCAATAGCAATACTCCTCCCACCTTCGACGACGACCTCCCAGATATATAATAGGGCCTCTCCTTTTGATTAGCCACGCACGTACACAGTGCGAACCGACCTTTTGAATTATTTCTGGAGACCTCTAGCTTTACTTCTTTGAACTCCCCACTAAATCATGAATTATTCCTTAGTATACTCTTTACATATGTCTCACCGATATATATGGAGTGCGTTCAATATCCTTACCCACACACTTTCCTAAGCACGGGAAGTGTACCACCGCACGCACTGATCATCCCAGTGCCAACTCTACCAGTGGAGAACTGTTGTCCATGATTGGGTGACCCACTTGGCTACGATAAATCAATCTTTTAAAAATTTGGTTCTAAGTATATTGTTACTAATTTGGGAATTATAGACTCCAATTCATGGCCATACCTGCGCTTGAGTGAGATCAAAGGAGTACTACAGACATCGCGCACACCTTTCGGCTTGGAATCTGGTGAATATATTGCGAACTCTATATTTGCCACATTGGAAGCGTGGCACTGAGGGTGCAATCGACGATTACAAGACTGGCACCGGCGTATTATGTATGGAAGCGCAGCAAATTGTGTGACATCGAAAATTGCATGAATGCTACCGGCTCATTTGGGTGGGTACATGCACGACTCATTGTATTGAAGGAATCACGGCATATTGTGTGCGATCGAGGATTGCATGAATGGTACACATGAATATTCAAGCCTTTTCAGGTCCATTGATATTTCTACATTAATGATTCGACATACGTACTGCTCAATTTTTGATTATAACGGTGGGACGCTCCATACAATCAAATGGACCATTCATAAGTGCATACATACGTGAACTTATTGAGACTTGTGAGATCGCACGAATGCACGCACCGAGATAAGCAGGCGATTGAGAGCCTGTCGCACTATGAATGCCGTGCATTGCTACTGCGGGTATAAAGGTCCACAAAAAAATAATCAGCAGTTCCCGTCAACCTTCAACCATCCACAATCACGAATCATTTCGTAAGCTCCTTGATAAATGTTGAACCACTCCCAGGTTGATCTTAAATAATATCATTCTTCTAGACCCATGGCTTCCTCATCCGACTCTAACGCCGAAATAACGAAGGAGAATCAAGCCTTGGACTCGGCTCCTGCTCGTTGTCTCACTCTTGGAGAGTTAATTAAAATCGCAAACAATATCGACACTCGCACCGACTGGGCATCTCTAGTCCATCTCATATGTAGCGGGATCGGCCCTGGATATCGAGTGATCCTGGACACAAGAGCAAACTCTATGCCTCACTCGCAGCCTCACTATGCTAGACGTTACTATGGCCGCATAGTAGGCGTCTCGAGCGATATCGTCACTCAGGGCACGGCGTTGCGTCTCGACACCACCTTCCACCTCGATCAAACCATACCCAGCGATATAGATCTCACACAGGCGTGGGATACGCCCCAAGTGAGTCAAGGCGTGCAACGTGTCCTTCAAGAAACTAATTTCGTCACAGGGACCCTGCATTGCGCCTCTGTCATTGATTCCCAATACACGCCTTGCCACGTTTAACGCAAAGCATTCGATCTACATGGCTTTCCCAAGGTTATATAGCACAGCGCGAAGCGGAGCCAACATCTCGCCACAGGAGTATCGCACCCTCTGGGATGAAGCTATCTCACCAGCAATTGGAGCCTTAACAGAAGACCCTAACTTCGGGAGGGACCTACCAGCAGAATGTACCTCCGTTCTCTCCTCTCGCATCCGCGCCTACGCATCTAAGAGGATGACAGGATGGGTGAAGCATATCCTCTTCGTTCATGTCATTAACGGAAAATCCGAATTCCACGCGGTCGATGGTGATGCCGCGAACCACGCTCTCAAGCACTATCTCGAGGATGCAAACATCCCCTTATCCGTGGCCATCGACGAGGAGAAGCAGGCAAACTGGGAGATCGACGTGGGGATCAACCTCTCTGTACATGGAAAATCGACCCTCTGGTCGACTCAGTCCCACGCCATTGTTTACAAGGAATTGACAGGACTGGTCGCTCGACACATCTGGCAAGCTATACCAGCGCCGACTTGTCTCACACATCGTTGGGGCTTCAGTTTGCACAGTACAGCCAGCGCCCACTGAGGATAACAACCCCGCCGGATATGTGGAGCTATCTATCGAGGACGTCGACCTTAGGGTCCAGGACGAATACGGTCATCCGATCGACGTGCTACAGGGCTTCCACCTCGCGCAGAAGCCTCAAGGCTCGTCATCCTTCCTCCACACCTCGCCAATCTCTACGCGAATCAGAGCGCTGATATTACTGCAACTGCAAAGTTGCGATCCTCTGTATTCGCAGCCGCCAGCGCTGCGATTGATCTCAATACTCAAGCCCTCGCCGACTCATGCCTTGTATACGAAAGCTGTGACCTGTGGTATGTTTACAGCCTGTGTTTCCATATCTGCCTGTGGACTAACGGTACTGAATTTGAAGGGATTGGCGGCGCTTCGTACGTCATGCCTTGATTGCATCCTCGAGGCGCACAGGAGGAGGCCAAATCTGCTCTATATACGGGATCAGGACGGATTACTCCTTTCAGCGGCAATTCCTTGGATTATAAACTCGCTTCACATAGCTCA
>JAACJK010000020.1:0-68876 GCA_013368325.1 Ephemerocybe angulata
CCTAACCCTAACCCTAACCCTAACCCTAACCCTAACCCTAACCCTAACCCTAACCCTAAGTATGATCAAGCGAGGGGAACAATGAGGAGGAGAGTCAACCACGACGAGGGAAAAAGATCGGGAATGAATGCAAATGAGAGCCAGGTAGAGAGCATATTTAAGAATTATAAGATATCACTTCCGGTATTCGGGGTTTCCTGTCCATAAAGCGAGCCAACTAGTCAACAATTACTTCATGAGCGCAGAAAGGACAACTACGACTGAAACTCTCGTCGCATCACGGCATAGACGATCGACAATAGTCCCCGACACCGTTGTAGGGGTATGTTGCTCGAAGTAGGATATACAGTATGCAATATGGAATATTACCCTTCGAGCAGGGTACCGCGGATTCAGGAAACTACTTTACTCATAGATTTCGTGGCAACAGGGTTCCAGTCTCCTTCGCAGACGAGTTATGCATTAGGCATTAATCTTGAGCTACGGTGGCAGATGGCTTGGGATAACCGAGACACTTTTTTATTTCTGACATCCGTAACTTCCACCGCAGCTCGCCTCTGACCATCACGACCATTTGCACCCACTTCGACTACAAAGTCTATTTGATCAGAAGCTTCAAGAACGACCACGAGCGGGTCACACATGACGCTGGGGCTGGTCTTGAGGTGGTCACAGTCCTGAATACAGCACAGGTGAAGCTGAGCTCACCTTCAGGGCTTCTGTTTCGAGTGCGAAATTAATTGGTACAACTTGCGGAGGCGGACCGCCCTGTGGATGGATTGCCTAATGCTCCAAAAAATCCACTTGAAGGTGAATCGAGCGAAGCAAGCCACAATTCCAGCTATAGTGGTAAGAGGAAACCCGGAACCCATTTGGATGACGATCACGAGATTCCAGTCTGGACTGTACACCTTCAGAACCCCGTCCGTGTACCACCTTCTTCTTTGCCTGCGAAGACATACCCTCCAGGGCAACCGGGTATGAATTGTGAGTTATCAAGCTTCTCAGACTAGCTCAGTTCGACCACGACACGACTCTCTAGGTCTAAACTGAGTGGCGTCCAATCTCCCTCGAACCAAGATCCACGTCTTATTCAAAATATTTCTAGCCGATTCTCGAATCAATAAATGTAATAACCTTGGTAGAGAGAGGGAGGCACTGGCTGCAAACCAGAGGTCGACTATTCCGAAGAAGCGCCCGTCCGGAGTATGTACCTGTGAGACTGCTGAGTCAGAGCGTGATCGGCAAGCCCGGCTGTTCAAAAGAAAGAATGATTGGCCTCTCCTTTCACGTTCCAAGACGATCCGAGGACTTCTACTGATAACAAGTCCTTCTTCAAGTCCCCCTTGTCTATATCATCTAACATTTCCTCACAAGGCAAAATCTTCATGGCCCACGATGCAGTCAACGCTCTCTTGGCCACACAAAAGGAGCCTTCTATTGCTCAAAGCATCCTTGTTGATTGTATAAAGGAATACACGGCATGGGACAGGGAATACTGCAAAAAAGCACTTTCATCGTTACAGAGGATTGCAGAATCAACCAGGAAACCCTTAAACATAGGCAAGTGTCATGAAAAGATGCAGTTTACTTATATATACTGACTGAGCATGGAGACACAAACCCGATCCAAACACCACAGAGCGATTGTGAGGTTGAGTTTGGCGAATTCCTCTGGTGTGACTACCCCGATGATGATGCTGGAGTAGAAATCAGGACGGAACATCGTGACCCTGTCGAAGTATATGTTGAGGAGTCATTCCTGCCACATCCACCGTACGAGTCCTGCGCTCCGGCGTCCCGCAATGTCAGAGTGGGCGATGATCCCGACATCATGCCTTTCATCCCATTTGCCGATGACCCCACCTTTGACCGGGAGGACTACTGTTGCGAGTTCCGCTCGTTCGCTTGGCAACGTCTTCATCAAGATCCTGATTGTCAGTACCTCTTCCATCTAATGAGACCAATATTTCACGCAACCCACAGTGGAAATGACTGTTAGGGAGATGGCCCGAAGGCTTACCCTTCCTGATCTTGAGCGAGCGGCGTCTGAGTCCAAACTAAAGTTGCTGTCATCTAGGAGGTAGGCCGTTAGGTCTTATGTCCTGTGTCAATAGCTAAAATATTTGAAGGGACTATCCAGATACCATACCACTGGGCTGGAGCAGGGCGCCCTCCCGCCTCACTCCGCGTTACAAAGATGCCCGCCCATCCGACATTCTAAGCGCTCTCCAAAGCTCTTTTTGTCATTCACAAAGCTGTGTGATAGCGTATTGCACTGTACACTGTGAGAAGTCGATAACCTTTCCGATCCTAGACTGACTCAAGTAGTAGAGGATATAGCTCGACCAATCTCCAATGGAGGGGAAGTGCCCCTTGAATCGAGCCTACCAGAAAGGGAAGATCCATGTGGAACTGATTGCTACACTCTAGGGGCCCATGCCAATGACCTGGTATGTTACAGTTGACCAGGCAGTTTTTTTTAATGACGGCCATATGATGCTAGGCAAATGATTCAACAACGAATGAAGCTGACGATGATCTCTGTACTGCAATCTTCCAAAATAGTCCGAGTGCCCTGCCCTGTGATCTCGCCATCATTCTACGCCGGCCGTGTTTTGAGGTATGTTTCCAATCCAATGTCAATATCGTGCACCTGCAAATTTAATATCCACCGTTCCCTAGGTGGCCAGCTACCGCAACAGATTTTTTCAAAAGAGCAATCTGATCCTTCCGCCAAGGCCAGAATGTGATGTTGCTCTCAAAGGTTAATACACGATTCACAGTCTGTCTTGTGTGATACTGATCAATATAAGTGGCCAATGCGTACAACCCATGTGTCATGTTCGTCTCAGCCATGTTACCATGTTGCCCCCATTCGCCACACTAACTTATTGATTGGTTCCCCAGCTGGAGTCCCTGCAGCCACAGCGGTCCGTGCAGTGATCAGCAAAATTGCAGTTGCTACTCAAACAACGTGGAATGCACGTATGACTGCCGTTGTGACCATCAATGTATGCCCTTTCTCACCTTTCATAGAGCACGAGCTCACATGAACCCTAGGCTCGCGCCAGAGAAAAGGATGCACCTGCAAAGTCACGGGGCGCTGTTCAACACGTCGCTGTCGCTGCGCATTAATGCTTCGCGAGTGTGACCCAAGAATTTGCAATGGATGCACGTCAGGGTAAATGCATCTCTCCCTCAATGTAGACTTCCTATCTGAGTGACTGTATTGCTTGTAGTGATGCCTTGGGGTGCCTTAACATGGCGATTCAGCTCGGGCGGACAAGGGTGTGTCCCATAGATATATATGGCTACATTTCTAATGCCGTGCATGCAGAGAACGAAGGTCCACCGCAGCAAGTTGGGCTTGGGCCTATTTATGGATGAAGACGCCAACCAAGGGGACCTAATAACTGGTATGTGCATTACATCATAATCTATCATGGCCAGTTTTCATGGACGCACCAGAGTACATTGGCGAGGCCATTTTCAATGAAACCGCCGAAACACGGGGGTAAGGATACTGCTACTGCTGAAGCCCTTTCCTGCATCAAGCTGATGTGCACCTCATGGCCAGATACATATCGAGGCACATTGGACGAGTGTACACCTACCAGTTGGACGAGACAATTCTCATTGACAGTGGGCAGGTTGGTAATGAAGCACGGTATATAAACCACAATCCCCGCAAAGCCAACGCTAAAGCAAACAGTGTGCCATTTCACCAGACCCGGATGACTGCCATAGCTGACCGTAATTGTAGTTAAAAGTGTGAACGGCGAACATCGAATTGGAATATATGCCGGTACGAATGAACATGCTCTCCACTCTAATGTATCCCTAATCTTTCTCTGTAGCAACACACATATCCGAGGGCACCGAAATATTTCTAGACTATGGACCTGAATTCTTTGGAGAAAACGAAATGGTAGATCCATACGAGGTTGAACAGCCCAAATAACGCGGCTTAGGGATCTGCAAAAACACTATCTGGACCCAGTCTCCTCAAAGGAGATGGCCGATAGGCGTTGCCTGATTAGCTTGGCTCACTTCCCATGCCTGTGGTTCACTACGATTCCCTATCATTCGGAGTTTCCATACCTAATTTGCGCATTTACTCAATGTATGACTTCCCGTAAGAATCTAGTCCACAGTTGAGAGGACTAGATGTTTCCCGAGGGATATTTCCGAGTTCCCAGGCCTTCCTATGGAAGGTATGATGTCAATGGGAACGCGGTGGCTCGTCCTCTGCCATGCTCATAAGCCTTTCTTTTATAAAAGGTGAAATGTGGGCATGCTCCTGTTTGGCTGCGGCCTGCTTCGTACAGCCCTGTCGAACATGGTCATGGCTCGGTCCTCACTGACGCTCAGTGGTATTCTACGGTTATAACTCTCCACGAAGCTGGAGGGACTAGATCTCGGAGTACGCTGGAGTCTCGACGCGAGATACTTAACTTACATGGCACCTCAGGGTCATCAAAACAACGAATGAGCCTGACTGAAGGAGCGGGCTACGTATGCCACTCGTTACGCAGTGTTCACAACTTCGGCGCACCAGAGCCGAATCAAGCAGTCTGACAGTCATGCACGTGGGGGTGGGAGTGTATGACGTCACTCGCGGGAATGTGACAGAGCCCGCGAGTAGTCACAAGTTGTCACGCAACTCTGCTCGTGCCACGTCATTCTCATCTCAAGCAATATGGCCAGAACCGCGAAAACCAAAGGCAGAAAGGCAAAGAAGGCTAAGTCGGCTCCCGGCGCTGCAAAGAAGGCTAAGTCGGCTCCCGGCGCTGTTGGGGGGAAGTCTCCGGTGATCACGGTCGCGACGATCAAGTACCTCAAGCAGGTTCAAAAGGTCACCTTGATCGGCGAGAACAAAAAAGATCAACATGAGTTGGAGCCCGGCCAAGTGTAAGCCTTCTGCAGTATCTCCATTAAACCAACGATGACACAGCTCTCCTCCAGGCTCTACATTAGGCGACCCGAAATGGCACACCAGACCATATTCGACGATGGATGGAAGACGAACATGGTATACGTGGTCTCCGTTCACGAGGGGCACGTGGAGGGGGATCATTGGGTCCTCTGCAAGAACCTTTACCGCTCGAACGAGGCCACTCTCGCACACATTGACGAGGACCGGCGCAAGAACCTCGGCATTGCCGAAGTAGTTTTCTCCTCCGATGAGTCGATCTATAAGACCACCGACATTGTTTGTAAGTCTGCTACTTTTGTCCTGGCGCAAAGTGGCTCAGCGTTTCGCCTACAGCGCCCGTCAACGTCCACATCTTCAACGAGGAGGATTTTGACCAGCAGGTCATTCCCACGTCGGAATGGTGGTGCCGCTATTATCTAGATAACGGCGAGCTCCGTGGCCTCCGGGTAAGCAAACCGTTCCTCGCTCTTGATGATACTGACCGATTGTAATTTATAGGGCACATTGAGCGCCCCCGAACTCGGCGAGTTTCACGAGGGGTGCGCTCAATGCCAAGAACCATACAATTCCAACGACCATGCTAAGCAGCAGATCTACTGCCGCCATTGTGGCAAATGGCTCCACATCTCTTGCTGCATTGACGAGCCAGCGATGAATAAGCGTCCCCCGCGTTGGGTCGAGTCCAGGGGGCCCGCTACTGAAAAGGCGAAGCAGTTGGTGAAAAATCTGAAGGACCTCCCCATCATACGGGGGGCCTTCTACCTTGATGAGGAAGATTCCATGCGGGAGGACTGGATGCTTTGCGGGTCTGGGCTTGTAGTTACTAACTTCCAAGCTCATGTGGACAGCCTTCTCGCAAGGACCCCCCTGACTGAGCGCATGGTGAACGACTTGTTTGGTCACGAAGATGTCGCCGCCGATATCAGTGAGATTGACCTGCCCTTCATCCCATGCCCTCGTTGCCACAGTCAATTGTGATCTCCACTCGTCGCCTCTTCCCCTGCCTTCTCTGCCCAGTCACTGTCTACCTCCCATAGCATGCATATTACCTGTCGATTTTACTGTGAACTTTTACTTGTCCGAATTGTATTTTCTATTGGAACCATATAGTGTTTTCCCGAATTGTATCTCCGTGAGGTGGCCCTATTTGAGATATAAATATCATTTCGATGTTCTTATCAGCTATCTTATAAACGATAGTGGTCAGCTTCGGAGCTAAACAAGGTGGCTCCGCAGGCGGTGCAGCTGGTAGGCTTGAAGCCCAGTGAGAACCCACCTTCGGCCAGGTGCGGTGAGTATCGTCCCAGCTCGGGATTTTCAGCATCTGATATCCCGAGACTGGACGAGCTGGAACGAAACCTGCCGTCAGATTGAGACAGTATTTCTCGTCTCATCTCACTATATTCTGGCCAATCTCGGCGGTTCAGGAGACCGAGATGGACCGAGATTCTTTGACCAATGATTTATTGCATTTTTGGGGGCCCCGGGCTCCTCCTCCTGGCACGGTTTCATAGAGAAATGGGTCTATTTCAAGCGAATTCTAGCTACAGTACAGTTGAAGGAATAGGAAACTACAGAGGTACGCCATTGTTGCAGGGGGATGCAGGCCGGCGCAGGCGCAGGGGACGGGGCTCGAGAATGGTAGAGGCGCGAGAACTGAGAACATGTTCGTTGGGCGGGGGGTGGAGGCGAGATTTTCGAGTGGGAAACAAGGTGTAGAAGCGGCTGTGAAAGCTGGACTGGAAGCACAATAGCCCGGGAATGATGAAGGGAGTGCGCGTACCAACTCCTCCTCCTCCCTTTGCCTGCATGGCTATGTAGCCCTCCTCGCTTATGAAGTCAGTTGAGAGTAATTACGCCAGGAGCTACCACAGACTCACCGCCAACATCATTTATTGGATCAGATGCAAACACGCCCTGTCGAATTCGGCCGCTACGTGGGCGGGGACATCTCGTGAAGGGGGTCTGGCGGAGGACATGGGGTGATGGTAAGAAGTGAAGATTGGCGCAGCTTCGTGAACTCGACTTCCGACTGTTTGCAATTGTCTAAGTCAGCGAATACCACGGAAATTACTGCTAATATGATTTGAATATGATCATATTCACGCAGGATTGACACGGGAGTCACCAGAGTACTATAGCAGGTTATGAATAACATTAGTTTATCTATCTAGTGCCAGAGTAGAGCCATGGTTTGCCGAGATTGAGAAGGAGGCCGCTGTGAGTAACCGTGACTGACCAAAGTCCCATCTCGGGGCCGCGATTTGACGATACTCACCGCACCTGGCCGAAGGTGGGTTCTCACTGGGTCGGAATAAATGTAACTTTGTATTGGAGTTAAGGCTTAAACGCGTGTGAAGCTATCATCATTAAACCGCGCTGGAGAGAAAGTAAATACTCGGGACCGCCGTGGGAAGCAGCGCCACGGAGCTTGGGATCCAATCAAGGGATCACGGAAACTGCCACAACGTTCTTTGCTGCGGACTACACTTGCTGCCACGTAGCATTCCCGCTCAGCACCGCCCTCATGGTCCACAAAATCCTCGATTCTGCCAAACAGCCGAAGGTCCCTACGGAAGATCTCACCTTGATATTTGGAGGGAGGATCAGTAGCAATGGCCCATTTGAGCCCAAGAAAGCCTCCGAGGCTACCTTTCTTTCTTCGCTAGGTCACATTACCTTCCTGAATGAGATCGACAAGGACGAGGATACGCCGCCTTTCTACTACTCAGACGAGGCATATCGCGCTTTGGTCGTACCAGGTCCTGACACTGAGATCCTGGAAGGCTGCAAGTGCCGGGGCTCATGCCACCCTGATCATAACGACTGTTCCTGCAATGTGGCGTATACAAAGGATGGGAGGTTGCTGGACGGTCTAGACGAACAGCCCATTCGGGAGTGCAACCTGAACTGTAGCTGCTCTATGCACTGCCGAAACCGAGTAAGTGAGGTTAAGCCAGTCTTCCAGGTTCAGTCGCTTATATCCAGCCTGTGAATGTATAAGGTTGTTCAACAAGGCATAAAGCACAATTTTTCCATCACAAAAACAATTGGAAAGGGCTACGGCGTATACTGCTATGAGGAGTCTATCCCTAAAGGGACATTTGTTGGTGTGTACGCTGGAGAAGTGATGAGGTGGAACGACGCTGCTGACCGGATCGGGTTTGTCTCCCGCCCTTACACGTCTGACACCTTTTCAAATACTAATAAAGCCTCGTTCCAGTGCAAAGGACGCACTCACAAACCCAAAGGGTCGGTATGTATTTGCAATAAACTTTCCACACCTGCAGACCGATGGCTGGGTGCCCGAATACGTGGTAGACGCATATCAAGTTGGAAACGTAAGTCAGTCCCCATTGTTGCTCTTGGTGATGCCCTTATACCAATGGTTGAGGTAGTTCACAAGATTTTTGGTGAGCATCTCAGTAATACGGTGTAGGCTAAAGTGATCATTGTGTTTCACCCTCAGAACCATAGCTGCAGCCCCAATGCCTCTGCAAAAGCTTGTTACATAGATGACCACCTCCCATTTGCTCCTCTCATCGCTTTTTTTGCAACCCAGGATATTGCTCCAGGAGAAGAGATCACAATTAGCTATGGTAAAGACGGCGAGGGCCTGCTTACGTGCCCCATATCAGATAATGATTGTCTTTGTGGCGCCTCGAACTGTACAGGTAAGCATAATCGGCGATATACAGACATATACTGAACGAAGACCCAAGGGAAAATGTACACTTAAGTGTGAATAACAATCCTGTAACTTTCGATGTAACCGTACAGGCATTTCCAAGTGTTATTGAGACAATTAGAACAGCGAACAGTGAATTTGCGCGCGCCTCGATTTTTGCGCTGCCTCACCAAACGTTTGCCCGCCGATTCGAAATTTTCGCACTAGATGCGTGTTCAGCTTATATATAGAGTATAACACTGTTCTCTCCTCAAATTTGCACGCGAAGGACAAATTTATGTGCGTGAGGCCAAATATTTGCGCGCTGCACTTTATATGCCAAGCAAAGGACGTCGAGCCTTGGTGTGTCCAGAACCAGGTGGGGCCCAGTCCCTCACCCCATTGGCTGGCCATTTCTTTGTTTGTAACAGTGTGCAGGATGCCCAAATTTGGCAGTGACCTGTTTCTTCGTTTGGGCCAGAACGGGAGTGCATAGGCCTTACTGTCCAAAGATAGAAAGTTGGGAATCCTTCCAAGAGGCAAGTGCCAGAAACTCAAGTTAGTGATACGTTTCACTCTAGTTGGTACTTCCGATCTTGTATTTCAATCAATAGAAAGAAGGGAGAATGTATTTGGAATGGATGTGATCGGTCAGCGCAAGATCATAGTACCTAACTAGTTACATCGCAATATCTAGTAGCATTAGTCGGGGGGTGTGTGACATTGAAGGGAGGTCAGCAAGCAACCAAAGGTCGTGGATCCTGGATACGCACCTGTATGTGACAAAGAATCTGGAGAGAAGGAGGCGGGGTTTGCTTAGATCACGCCTGAAGTGGGCATCGAGAACGACCTTGTACCTGCCCACACGGCTGTAGGTTCGAGTGGATCGCACGTCTACGCCAGCACGCATCTCTGCCTCATAGCACGCTTGGAATTCCAGCAGGCGGGGGTGCTTCCAACCACTCTTCACTTTCCTGCCCTGACCCACCTTGCATTGGGTGATTACGCCTTTTATCACCCCCGGAAGGAATACGGGGTTCTCATGGCCGCATTTGCGGTTGGTGGATTGATGCCAAAGTTGGAAGCCTTGGAGTTACTCCATTATGCCGGGGATCCTCGACCGTTGCTCGAGCGATTTGGGAAGCAGCTCAAGTTCCTATCATATCCAACCCACCCTGACGATGAGGGGTTCCTATCACATCCCACCCCCTATGGCGATGAGGAGGAGGTTGACGTGCCACTGGATCTTCTGTCCTAATATCCGGACCTTGAGGCTCTTCTTCCATTCAACGATCCCCCATGTCTATTCCAACCGGCAAAGGTCGATGCGTGTCGAGATTGTCACGATCGATATTGTCACGCCAGGGGGTGGTAAAATGACAGGGGGTGGTGAAACAACTAGTTCCGAGGAGGCGAATCAGCGCTACAAACAGGTCCATCGGGTGTGTAGGATGGAGGGTCATTTGTTGGAGATAGTGGCGTATGCTGTCGCACTGAAAGACATTTGTATCATACGTAGGTGAAGCCGTAATCGTACGTAGTCGGTGATGCGCGCACGGAGGAGGCGTGTAGTGCCCTGCTAACGAATTCATCTGGACGCTTAACGCCAAGCTTAGAGCAGGAGGCTTCGGCTGGATACCGGACCCAGACAGGGTCTATATAGTCATGAATGCCGAAAACGCAGAATACCGGACCGGCTGGTACATAGGTTCGGGGTTCGGGGTTCGAGGTTCGAGGTCCGCAAAGTTCGAACTTCTCAGAGAGCGCTTGTAGCAACTCTGCTGCGCTGTTACTGTGTACCACATGCTCCTCGTCGGGGGTGGCCACCTATACCAGAATAAAGGAGCTTCACAGTGCCCCGCATTTCCATCCAACAAAATACATCTCTGTCCTCATGGAGAACTTAGGGCTTCTCGGCATATCTTTCGGAGTCTCTCTTGGCACCCAGATCCCCTCAGATTCATCACGCTCGAGCTCGAGGATGTCGTGAAGTTTATTGACTCGAGGGATCAGTACTTATGCACTGTCTGGAGTATATATGCCCTTTGAGGTGGGCCAACTTGAGCCTCCATGGAATTTGACATTCTTATAGTGTCTGCGTACGTTGCGAAGTGTGCGTGCTTAGTTTGGTGCATATTCTCAGAGTATCGGAGGGGTATATATGCCAATATAAGAGCTAGGGCTTTGTGGATGGAACCCTGACATTCCAAGCAATCATTGCAGCGAAGAGTAAACGACGGCACTAGCACAACGGAACAAGCCGCTTAAATTCGCGGACCTCAAACCTCGGAGCTCGAACCTCGAACCTCAGGTTCACGAATCTACGTGCCGGGTCGATCCGGTGTCCTCCAAAAACGAAGGCAGAACCATACTGGAATTAAAAAGATGACCTAGACGAACATTCGCTAAAAACTCAACAAAGACGAGAAATAACTGATAACAATAAAAAGGGCGTCCGAGAAGGTGTGTGTGGGTGGGGTGAAGTTCAAAGCACAATATGGCCAAACGATAATCAGCTAAGACATGGTGCTGGGGGAGGCAAAGGGGTAGAGATCAAATGTTGGCCTTGCAAACAGGACATGGAATGTAGGGGAAGTCGAATTCACGAAGGTCAGCAAGAAGACCCGCGTTTCCAAAGATACCTTCCACCCTCTTCTCCGTGAGACTTTTCCTTTTCAGAAGATCGGGCACCTGCGATCGGAAGGCGGAAACCACCCTTCCAGACCCACAAAGCATCCAGTTCTCCCGCATCGAATCATCGGCAACAGCGTAGAAGGCTCCCCGAATGATTGGGAGGTCCTTCAGATTGTTCACCAACACACTCACCCTTTCGGTAGGGGACTGCTGCTCGGCGGCCTCCACCCAACGCGATGGGCACTTGTTCATTTCTTCCTCGGCTATGCAGCAGGAGATGTGGAACCATCTGGCGCAATCGCGGCAATAGATCTGCTGTTTGTCGATGTCATTGGGGTTGTAAGCCATGTCACAACAGGCGGGGCCCTGGTAGAACACGTCGGCACTTGGCTGGGCCAACGTACCCTATGCATTCCAATCCATAAGTGCATTCGAGAGCGAGGAGCAGTTTGCTTACCTTGAGGCCGTGGAGCTCGCCTTCCTTGAAATAGTAGCGGCACCACCAATCCGACGCAGGAATCGCCTCCTGGTTAAACTCTTGCTCATTGAGGATGTGGACGTCGACGGGTGCTGTAGACAAAACACTGAGCCACTTGACACGTATGCCAGGACAAAAGTAGCCGACGTACAAATGACATCGTCTACCTTATTGACCGATAGGTCATCCGATAAAATCACCTCTGCGATGCCGAGGTTCCTCAGGCGGGGGTTGTCATCGGCAATGTCTGTAATAGTGGCCTCATCCCGGCGGTAGACGTTTCGGAAAAGGATCCAAAAATCGTTCTTCTTGTAAACCTTGTGGAGCGACACGACTACCTTGATATCTGCATCCCAACCATCATCGAACTTGGTCTTGTCGGCTTGGCCCTTCGGCCTGACGTAAAGCCTGAGAAGCATCGCTGGTTAGCACACTTCGGTTGAATGAGGGCACGGCAGACCGTCTTACACCTGCCCCGGCATCACCACATGGTCATCACAATCCGACTCGATCGTGACGGTACTGACCCTAGGGAACGAGTCGATGTTGTGGGTGGTAATTGCCGGAACCTTCCCGCCAACGTTGCCGCGAGATGACCCAGCGTTCTTCCTTGCCAGTTGTTGCTTCGGTGTTTTGCCTTTCACTTTCGCGGTTCTGGCCATGTCGCTTGAGATGAAAATGACGTGGCAGGAAGGAAAGAGCTGTGTCACAACTGTGACGACTCGCGGGGCTCTGTCACATACCCGCGACATGTGAAGGGTGTGACAAGCGTGACTACTCGCGGGGTCTGTCACCTCCCCGCGAGTGATGGCATTACATCCGGTGCTCGCCACTCAGTGGAACCTCCAAGGACGCATACACCCCTGCTGAAGGCGTAAGTGCTTTCAGAACCTCCGAAAACACTTGAAAAGGCAACCTCTGTCGCTCCTTCGCCCACTCACCGTTGAGATGTTCTTGGGCCCCCACTCAGCGCTCAATGTCCACGGACAATGTCCGTCTGTGAATCACTGATCCATCTCCACCCGTGCAAGCCATCACACTCCCCATCCTCACCAACCTCCTCGCGAAGCTCAATCCCGGCGTTGTCCCAGGCAACACCTCCATGTCCGCCGCATGCTGGAGTTCACGAAGTGAAAGGGGTCCAATGCGCGCCTCGGCCTCAAGCGACATTACGTCTGCTCCGTCCCGTCCTTCAAGGATGCCACCCACCTCGAGCTTAGCTTACCGTAGTCCAAGATCGACCCCTTTCGCAAGGGCATCACCGCCACCATCGCCGCCGCACCAAGCCCATCTGCCCAGTCAGGGCGCTTAAACGCCATTGGGCAGAGACGCCCGATCGAAACCCATCCGATCCCCTCTTCGAAGATCGTCCCACTCGCACTTTCTGCCCCATCCAACCACCATCAAGCGGGCGCTTATCCAAGCTATGCCTGCGAGACTAAGCGAGACCAAGCGCTCAAGTCCTGTGCTGGGGTTCCCGAATGAGCCCATTTGTAACAGCTTCGCATCAGACGCGGGGCATCGCCACTCAGCCGAGTTCGCACGCTCCCGGCTCACCCCAAAATGGAAACGCCCTTAAGCGCCGTGATCGGGAATCAAGCGCCCAAGGGACCTTCAAGGCTGATGCCTATGCCAGTCCTCTGGTGACATTTGGGGGGTACTCCATATTGTTAATTAAAACTGTCTGCAAAAAATGGACTATTTAAGCCGAATTTTCGTCCCTGTCTCCCTTCAACCGCGACCACCATGGCGCAGGTAAGTGATTCCACACCTTCGCCTTTGGGAAGCCCTGGGGATGCTGCTAACACCTTTAGATCGACTATCCACCCGTTTTCTGCCTCGACGACCAGTGGCCCGACCAGAGACACCATCCCACCATGGCTGGTGATACCTACGGCATGGTGCGCAAAGAAGCGCTCGACGTACGCGAAGCGGCCCGCATGGTGCGACACAGGCCGAAGTGCAAGCACTTGAGTTGGGTCATCGTGTGAGTACTCCGTCTCCCGTTTACCAAGGTGCTCACCCGACTACAGCGCGTTTACGCATACCACGGAAGCCAACCCCCGCCCCCGCATCACCGTCCGCGGTCTTGATAGCGACGGCCGGACCTGCGCCACGCTCCACGTCTACAACCGCCATACCTACGACACCTTCATTGGTCCAGGGCCAGCCTACGACCTCCAACGACGTTATCCCCTTGACCATTACCTTTCCTAAGGTGAGTCCCCGCCTCCCGATCGTCCTTGGGTGGGGCTGATGGGCGCCTGCACCTTCGACAGGCGCCTCCCTGCTCCCCCCAATACCGGACTCGATCAATTCTTGTAGTATATACCCTCGCTATTCATACCATTGCTTTCTCTATACCCTCTTTGCTATTAAATTCTTTCTTATTATACTACTTTCTAATGCATTCGGTGATCCGACGGTTTCGCGATGGGGCGCTAAGATGGGCGCTTAGTCGAGTTTTGTGCGATTAGTCCATAGAGTTGAGGGACTGTCACCCGTCCCGTGTAGGTAGATCACTGAATAAATCAAGTTTGCTTTACGAAGTTGTGGTCCTCGCGCGGGCGCTTAAGGGAGTCGCGCGCTTGCTTACCTACTTTCCGCCGGCCCTGGGGTTAGGGTAGCGCCTCGCACCGAGGGGTCAGGCTTGGGAGAGGGGACTTGGTAGAAATCGCGTTTCGCGCTCTCGGGTTCATGGAGGGGGAGGGGATGGACTGGCGCGTCTGCCGACGTGGGGGCCTAAATAGATACTTTAATTTGAATGTTGACAGTACGGATCACGACAGGAGCCCTGTGGTGGTATGTACGGGGAGGAGGAATAGGGATGGGGGGTCGGATAGCCTTTTCCGTTCCAGTGGCTTGCTGGTACTGGGGTTTAGAATGCATTGTACTCACACCAACGAAAATGCCAACGGGTGAAGTGCGCATGGGCCAACCCCGAGGACTCAGACTGTTATAATAGCGAGTGTCCCTGCCCCTACAAGCCGGCGCGCTGTACCAGAGCGATGCGAGCTACCTACCCTCACCACAACTACTGGGCGTCCTGACCATCGAAGGCGCCCAGAAAGTGTTTTCGCACCACCCCTCGCGGCGCGGAGCGCGACAGCCTATTAACTAAGAACTCCTTGGAGGTGCAAGGAGTGCTTGATTAATAGGGCGTAGCGCTCCGTCACTTAGGTTCTGTCCGAAGACACTGACAACAGCCCTGTTCAATCTGCGAAACGGCGCCGGTGGGCCGAGAGCGTTGAGACTCGTTACGAGGGATGGAAAACCATGCAGATTTCCATGTAAATAGAACTACTTAAAATACAATTCAAGTGGCACTACGCGGTGCTACGTACCACCCGAGTTCTTACCGAAATACGAAAACAATCCGAAACATATCCATCCGAGAAGCAAACGAGAGCTTCGGATGGACGACCAAAGTACAGCGAAGCTGCGAAGCTTCGCCGTTCTCAACAGAGAGGATTCATCTTTCGCTTGATGTTGCATGCCCCGCGATCCATTCGTCGAGGTAAGCACTACTCAAACCAATTACGAGCGACTGACTTACCTTGCATTACCGCCCTCGCCGCGTCGTTCCTTTCAACCTCTGCAACTGCGACATTGGCTCACCTATACCCCTAGTGGATGACAATGGGCTTGCGATGGCCGGATTGCGGGGAACGAGCGATGCGAAGGATGCGGCGAAGGGTGGGCTTCTCCAAAACCCCGCGCAAAGGATCGCCTGGTCGCGTCCCACCTGCGTTGAAGTACTGAGGCGAGCGGTAGTAGCAAGATAGCAGAATCGAACGAGGAGTCCGAGGCGATACCCCTGTGATTACTAATTGGCCGACCATGTGATCAGAGTTCATTTATAGAACCGGCTCGAATTCGCTTTACACTGCAGGCAGCCCATAATCTACGAGGGGAATGTGATGTCCGTTAGATGGTCTCAGGGTTTTAAAATCTAGGATACCTTGTATTCCGAGAATACAAGGGATGGGTGATACTGAATATAAGACGTGATACGGCCGGAGTATAAGACAACATGCTTATGTAGAATATCTCTGCAGTGTGTATCATATTTTTTTGATGGAGTAGCCATGGGAACAGACCATCCCCTCAGTGGTTGAATCGTAAATCACTGACAAGCGATCCATTTTATGGGCATTGTGTTTTTCAGATTTTCGATGACTGACAAGCTACATCAACGGTGCAGGCATGATGGTGGATTTAGGATACTCAATCAAATCCTGGGGACAATAAATTCTCGGGATGTATTCCACCCTGCCTGCAGTGTTATTATCCATAGATGCCGTATACATACGTGGTAGAGAGGCAACTTGCAGTGAGCTGGCAGGCATGTGCCAACCATAGAGCGTGTAGGTGCGATGTATGGAACTCCGATAAATACGACTTCCTTACAATGACACCAAGGTAATACATCGCGCATACATGGATGCCATATGTTTTCTTCCCTCCATTTGCCTCGATATTCAATGTCGATCTCATCCCTATCCTCAAGTAACTACTCTACAGCCGCGCGGATTGATAAGTGGCTGGGCGAACCACCTCTACAGCGCATGCCTGAATCCAACGATTGACGGCATGCGACATAGTCACTACCAAGTCACTACACAGAAGCTGGTTATTTCAATAAAAACACTTGTCTACAGGAATAGTGATTGACTGTTTCCTTCACAGTGGACTTTTTTGACTTCTCAATGGGCCACAGGGTAAATAGCTCCAACTTCCAATCGTAAAATGAGCAAATACATGTATGAATTGCCAGTCATAGGTGGTCTGGCAAAAGTTACGACCACAGATGACTGGTTTAGAGTCTGTATTTATTTACTATTTCAAGGGTGGAAATTTTGTAAAAATAATGTTATAAAGTATAATACAGGGCCTTCTGGGTTGTGAAAGGTAATGCCCAAGAGGAAAGAAGTGAATGGAAGCTTTGGAAGGGGTCGATGTCAGAGATAGGAAAGCCGTCCAACAATCCGACACGCAAGGCTCCAGCGGGCCAGGTCGTATGCATCTCTGAGGCGACCCCCAGCTGGGGCCCAGCGGACCGTCAGCCGTGGAGAAGACAAAGTGGAGAAATAATAAAGGGGCTGTAGGTTTGAAGGGGTCGATGTCAGAGATAGGAAAGCCGTCCAACAATCCGACGCGCAAGGCTCCAGCGGGCCAGGTCGTATGCATCTCTGAGGCGACCCCCAGCTGGGGCCCAGCGGACCGTCAGCCGTGGAGAAGACAAAGTGGAGAAATAATAAAGGGGCTGTAGGTTTGAAGGGGTCGATGTCAGAGATAGGAAAGCCGTCCAACAATCCGACGCGCAAGGCTCCAGCGGGCCAGGTCGTATGCATCTCTGAGGCGACCCCCAGCTGGGGCCCAGCGGACCGTCAGCCGTGGAGAAGACAAAGTGGAGAAATAATAAAGGTGCTGAAGGTTTGAAGGGGTCGATGTCAGAGATAGGAAAGCCGTCCAACAATCCGACGCGCAAGGCTCCAGCGGGCCAGGTCGTATGCATCTCTGAGGCGACCCCCAGCTGGGGTCCAGCGGACCGTCAGCCGTAGAGAATGGGGAAGAAAGGGGGGGAGGGGGTTCGTGATGATTCGCCACGAGAGGCTTATATATGTTTGCGGCGTGTGACAGTGACATGTCACACCTGCTTTACCACAGTTTTGATGGCGTATGACTAATCGATCATTTGGATGATTGCCCAAATTTGGCAGTCATCCATTTCTTTGTTTGCACATTGTTTGTGCACATAGCGCATGAAGCCAACTCATGAGTGGGCACTGTCACGCAGCATTGGGTGAGGATGAGAGAAGAACCAATGGGTGTTCAGTGGTATCATGTCGACCTGGAAGCCATCAGAGTAAGTTATGTCAAATGATCTACGTCAATTCAAGCATGCCTCCTCCTCTGAGGGGAGGTTTGCCATGATGTCGCTCAAGGGTTTCCTGCAGCATAGTATCGTATTTCGCTTGTAGCCAGCCATGTTCGTCGTGGCCTCTGCCTGTTGGAGCAGCCTCCGCTCTTCGGAGGATCCTTTGTCCTTCATCCGCCCTTTGTACTTTGTCTGCCCTTCTTCCTTTGTCCGCCCTTCGTCCTTCGTCCTTCGGAGTTCGGAGGACCGTCGTCCTACAGAGGACTGTCGGAAGGAGTGTTGTCCTTCGTCCTTCGAGGAACCATGGTCAACTAAACGGTAAAGCCCATGCAAACCGATGCACTCACATCATCATCATCGAGAATAGCAGAAGAGGAGCCTGAAAGGAAAATGGCGGTCGACTTTACGTTAACGCTCAAGTTGAGCGATTCAACGTCCTTATCTAGGAGCAGGTCTACCCCAGTAGCCTAGGGCTACCAGAGCTCCGATCGAGGTCTTCTCATAAAGGGTCCTTATATGGAACAGTTAACTTCCCTGAACAGTTTTCCGATTGTCGTCGTCGATGTCCGAGGTCATGACACAGACACTCGGAGGCATTGCAGAGTTCTACTGTGAACAGTGAAAAACGGGGGATGGATTGGTGCTTCATCCGGCCTTCGTCCTTTGTGGCCATGTCTTTGTTTGCAACCACTTGCACGGTTGCCCAAATTTGGCAGTCATCCATTTCTTTGTTTGCACATTGTTTGTGCACATAGCGCATGAAGCCAACTGCATGAGTAGGCACCGTCAAGCAGCATTGGGTGAGGGCGAGAAAAGAACCAAGGAGTGTTCAGCGGTATCATGTCAACCTGGAAGCCATCAGAGTAAGTTATGTCAAATGATCTACGTCAATTCAAGCATGCCTCCTCCTCTGAGGGGAGGTTTGCCATGATGTCCCTCAAGGGTTTCCTGCAGCATAGCATCGTATTTCGCTTGTAGCTGGCCATGTTTGCCGCGACCTCCGCCCGCTGGAGCGGCCTCCGTCCTTGTCCATCAGCGTCATCATGGGCCGGCCACCGCCCCTCGCCAGGAGGGGAGACGTACGAGAAAGGTGTCGCCAACGATCCACGCTGGAGCACGGCCACCTACTGTGCCGACATTCTTCCTGCCTAGCCACATGATGTAGTGTAGATCTTGGAGAAGATCTCCCTACATGCCAGACCTTCCATCCAGGCACGCACATCCATCCTTCCAGGAACTCCCTCAAACTCTGCCCTTCGGAGCGCCCTCTGCCCTTCGGAGCGCCCTCTGTTCACGCTGGAGTCGCCGCCCAAGGGAGGCGAGCAGAGTCAAGCTGCCGTAGAGGAGGAGGGCGATGCCGAGATGAAGGGCATGATCATCGAGTGCATGGCGACCTCAGGTGCGAGCTCGATGCCCGCTTCGGAGTGCCCTCCGCCCTTCGGAGTGCCCTCCGCCCTTCGGAGTGCCCTCCGCCCTTCGGAGCGCCCTCCGAAGGGCAAGCTGCCTGTACCACCGAGTCTCCACTATTGACGTCGTGTCCCACACTTTCTGTCGGTTGTTACGATACCCAACTGTATACCATGTAGAGCTGAAGGAGCTAGACAATTAACGGCGAGTACGTACTACACCCAAAAGCCCTCCGCCCTTCGGAACGCCCTCCGGAAAGGCATCTTCCGAATGAGGAGCTCGGTGGACGCTTGGAAGCTCCTTATTTCGTGCAGCACAGTCTGCCCTGGTCGGAAACGGGGATTCATCCTTCCAGGAACTCCCTCAAACTGCGGACGAGTCTTTGGAAAGGCATCTTCCGGATGAGGAGCTCGGTGGACGCTTGGAAGCCCTTTATTTCGTGCAACACAGTCTGCCCTGGTCGGAAACGGGGAGCGACCTCCGTGCTCATCCATCCTTCCAGGAACTCCCTCAAACTCCGCCCTTCAGAGCGCTCTCCGCCCTTCGGAGCGCCCTCCGCCCTTTGGAGCAGCCTCCAAGATGTTATTCCTTTGGCCAAGAGGATGTCTGTTAATACACGCATGAATGCAATACCACATACCACTTCCATCTCTGTCAATCCCTTGAGTGAGCTCCGACCAGTAGGTTAGCACACGGCTCGAGTATGTCAGCGTCATGGTGTCTACTTGATGCAGCTCCTCAACTCATCTTTCGTGAGGCTGCATGGGTGAGTAACGTTGGCTGAGGGTTCTTAGGAACCGTGGATGATTGGTCCTTATCAAAGGTGTAAAAAGTCACCATGGTCTCACCCAAACCAATATTGGGAGATCATTAAATGCTCATCGGCATCTACAGTACTTTGGGATTAGTATGTAGTCTGGCGATGATCTTCGATTAGGACAGTCACTCACATGTCATACCGCACCCCACAAACAAAAGGCCAAAGGACATACACTGCTGTCCATCACTATACGACACACATCTTCACAGCCATCCGGGTCCGAGAAACACCCTTGAGGTATCCCGTCGATGCTGACAAGAGCAACCAAAGCAGGGCCTTCGGAGGGGCCACCCGGAGATTGGCCTGTCTGAAAGGGGTGACCACCCCTTCCGACAGTTCCTGTCCATCAGTGTCATCGTGGGTCGGCTCTTCCACGAGAACCTTCCCATGTGGAACATCGGTGAGGGATGCGGTGCTCGGACGGCCAAAGATTATGCGCAGTGGCTCTCGACTCAGCCAGCCTCGATAACGGACCCAGGCTGCAGGGGTAAGCATCGTTGGGCTTTACAGCGTGACGGTGCCCAGGTCGACAGGAGGAACGTGACAGCAGCAAAATGACTGGCCATTTCTTTGTTTGCAACCACTTGCACGGTTGCCCAAATTTGGCAGTCATCCATTTCTTTGTTTGCAACCGCTTGCACGGTTGCCCAAATTTGGCAGTCATCCATTTCTTTGTTTGCACATTGTTTGTGCACATAGCGCATGAAGCCAACTGCATGAGTAGGCACCGTCAAGCAGCATTGGGTGAGGGCGAGAAAAGAACCAAGGAGTGTTCAGCGGTATCATGTCGACCTGGAAGCCATCAGAGTAAGTTATGTCAAATGATCTACGTCAATTCAAGCATGCCTCCTCCTCTGAGGGGAGGTTTGCCATGATGTCACTCAAGGGTTTCCTGCAGCATAGCATCGTATTTCGCTTGTAGCTGGCCATGTTTGCCGCGACCTCCGCCCGCTGGAGCGGCCTCCGTCCTTGTCCATCAGCGTCATCATGGGCCGGCCACCGCCCCTCGCCAGGAGGGGAGACGTACGAGAAAGGTGTCGCCAACAATCCACGCTGGAGCACGGCCACCTACTGTGCCGACATTCTTCCTGCCTAGCCACATGATGTAGTGTAGATCTTGGAGAAGATCTCCTCCTACATGCCAGACCTTCCATCCAGGCATGCACATCCATCCTTCCAGGAACTCCCTCAAACTCTGCCCTTCGGAGCGCCCTCTGCCCTTCGGAGCGCCCTCTGTTCACGCTGGAGTCGCCGCCCAAGGGAGGCGAGCAGAGTCAAGCTGCCGTAGAGGAGGAGGGCGATGCCGAGATGAAGGGCATGATCATCGAGTGCATGGCAACCTCAGGTGCGAGCTCGATGCCCGCTTCGGAGTGCCCTCCGCCCTTCGGAGTGCCCTCCGCGCTTCGGAGTGCCCTCCGCCCTTTGGAGTGCCCTCCGCCCTTCGGAGTGCCCTCCTCCCTTCGGAGCGACCTCAGGTGCGAGCTCGATGCCCGTGTCGCTCGTGGCGAGGACGGTCATGCACCCGAGACTCAAGGCGGAGAATCTTTATTACCTCTTGCTTCCGGCCTTTCATGTTTGGAGATTTAACTCTCACAAGTAAGGGTCTTTCGGATAATGAATCAGGGGTCCAGACTTACAGTTTACTTTACCTGCATTATAGGCGATGACGACTTCATAGACGCGGGAATGGGGAAGCTAGGGGAACTGTCAATACAGAAAGGTTGTCTACAAAGAATGCGAGCCCAAGAAACACGTGAAGTCATCCGGTGTCACTGGTAGCCCCTCTGGTCACCCTCCGCCCTTCGGAGTGCCCTCCGCCCTTCGGAGTGCCCTCCGGAAAGGCATCTTCCGAATGAGGAGCTCGGTGGACGCTTGGAAGCTCCTTATTTCGTGCAACACAGTCTGCCCTGGTCGGAAACGGGGAGCGACCTCCGTGCTCATCCATCCTTTCAGGAACTCCCTCAAACTCCGCCCTTCAGAGCGCTCTCCGCCCTTCGGAGCGCCCTCCGCCCTTTGGAGCAGCCTCCAAGATGTTATTCCTTTGGCCAAGAGGATGTCTGTTAATACACGCATGAATGCAATACCACATACCACTTCCATCTCTGTCATGGGCTTTACAGCGTGACGGTGCCCAGGTCGACAGGAGGAACGTGACAGCAGCAAAATGACTGGCCATTTCTTTGTTTGCAACCGCTTGCACGGTTGCCCAAATTTGGCAGTCATCCATTTCTTTGTTTGCACATTGTTTGTGCACATAGCGCATGAAGCCAACTCATGAGTGGGCACTGTCACGCAGCATTGGGTGAGGATGAGAGAAGAACCAATGGGTGTTCAGTGGTATCATGTCGACCTGGAAGCCATCAGAGTAAGTTATGTCAAATGATCTACGTCAATTCAAGCATGCCTCCTCCTCTGAGGGGAGGTTTGCCATGATGTCGCTCAAGGGTTTCCTGCAGCATAGTATCGTATTTCGCTTGTAGCCAGCCATGTTCGTCGTGGCCTCTGCCTGTTGGAGCAGCCTCCGCTCTTCGGAGGATCCTTTGTCCTTCATCCGCCCTTTGTACTTTGTCTGCCCTTCTTCCTTTGTCCGCCCTTCGTCCTTCGTCCTTCGGAGTTCGGAGGACCGTCGTCCTACAGAGGACTGTCGGAAGGAGTGTTGTCCTTCGTCCTTCGAGGAACCATGGTCAACTAAACGGTAAAGCCCATGCAAACCGATGCACTCACATCATCATCATCGAGAATAGCAGAAGAGGAGCCTGAAAGGAAAATGGCGGTCGACTTTACGTTAACGCTCAAGTTGAGCGATTCAACGTCCTTATCTAGGAGCAGGTCTACCCCAGTAGCCTAGGGCTACCAGAGCTCCGATCGAGGTCTTCTCATAAAGGGTCCTTATATGGAACAGTTAACTTCCCTGAACAGTTTTCCGATTGTCGTCGTCGATGTCCGAGGTCATGACACAGACACTCGGAGGCATTGCAGAGTTCTACTGTGAACAGTGAAAAACGGGGGATGGATTGGTGCTTCATCCGGCCTTCGTCCTTTGTGGCCATGTCTTTGTTTGCAACCACTTGCACGGTTGCCCAAATTTGGCAGTCATCCATTTCTTTGTTTGCACATTGTTTGTGCACATAGCGCATGAAGCCAACTGCATGAGTAGGCACCGTCAAGCAGCATTGGGTGAGGGCGAGAAAAGAACCAAGGAGTGTTCAGCGGTATCATGTCGACCTGGAAGCCATCAGAGTAAGTTATGTCAAATGATCTACGTCAATTCAAGCATGCCTCCTCCTCTGAGGGGAGGTTTGCCATGATGTCCCTCAAGGGTTTCCTGCAGCATAGCATCGTATTTCGCTTGTAGCTGGCCATGTTTGCCGCGACCTCCGCCCGCTGGAGCGGCCTCCGTCCTTGTCCATCAGCGTCATCATGGGCCGGCCACCGCCCCTCGCCAGGAGGGGAGACGTACGAGAAAGGTGTCGCCAACGATCCACGCTGGAGCACGGCCACCTACTGTGCCGACATTCTTCCTGCCTAGCCACATGATGTAGTGTAGATCTTGGAGAAGATCTCCCTACATGCCAGACCTTCCATCCAGGCACGCACATCCATCCTTCCAGGAACTCCCTCAAACTCTGCCCTTCGGAGCGCCCTCTGCCCTTCGGAGCGCCCTCTGTTCACGCTGGAGTCGCCGCCCAAGGGAGGCGAGCAGAGTCAAGCTGCCGTAGAGGAGGAGGGCGATGCCGAGATGAAGGGCATGATCATCGAGTGCATGGCGACCTCAGGTGCGAGCTCGATGCCCGCTTCGGAGTGCCCTCCGCCCTTCGGAGTGCCCTCCGCCCTTCGGAGTGCCCTCCGCCCTTCGGAGCGCCCTCCGAAGGGCAAGCTGCCTGTACCACCGAGTCTCCACTATTGACGTCGCGTCCCACACTTTCTGTCGGTTGTTACGATACCCAACTGTATACCATGTAGAGCTGAAGGAGCTAGACAATTAACGGCGAGTACGTACTACACCCAAAAGCCCTCCGCCCTTCGGAACGCCATCCGGAAAGGCATCTTCCGAATGAGGAGCTCGGTGGACGCTTGGAAGCTCCTTATTTCGTGCAGCACAGTCTGCCCTGGTCGGAAACGGGGATTCATCCTTCCAGGAACTCCCTCAAACTGCGGACGAGTCTTTGGAAAGGCATCTTCCGGATGAGGAGCTCGGTGGACGCTTGGAAGCCCCTTATTTCGTGCAACACAGTCTGCCCTGGTCGGAAACGGGGAGCGACCTCCGTGCTCATCCATCCTTCCAGGAACTCCCTCAAACTCCGCCCTTCAGAGCGCTCTCCGCCCTTCGGAGCGCCCTCCGCCCTTTGGAGCAGCCTCCAAGATGTTATTCCTTTGGCCAAGAGGATGTCTGTTAATACATGCATGAATGCAATACCACATACCACTTCCATCTCTGTCAATCCCTTGAGTGAGCTCCGACCAGTAGGTTAGCACACGGCTCGAGTATGTCAGCGTCATGGTGTCTACTTGATGCAGCTCCTCAACTCATCTTTCGTGAGGCTGCATGGGTGAGTAACGTTGGCTGAGGGTTCTTAGGAACCGTGGATGATTGGTCCTTATCAAAGGTGTAAAAAGTCACCATGGTCTCACCCAAACCAATATTGGGAGATCATTAAATGCTCATCGGCATCTACAGTACTTTGGGATTAGTATGTAGTCTGGCGATGATCTTCGATTAGGACAGTCACTCACATGTCATACCGCACCCCACAAACAAAAGGCCAAAGGACATACACTGCTGTCCATCACTATACGACACACATCTTCACAGCCATCCGGGTCCGAGAAACACCCTTGAGGTATCCCGTCGATGCTGACAAGAGCAACCAAAGCAGGGCCTTCGGAGGGGCCACCCGGAGATTGGCCTGTCTGAAAGGGGTGACCACCCCTTCCGACAGTTCCTGTCCATCAGTGTCATCGTGGGTCGGCTCTTCCACGAGAACCTTCCCATGTGGAACATCGGTGAGGGATGCGGTGCTCGGACGGCCAAAGATTATGCGCAGTGGCTCTCGACTCAGCCAGCCTCGATAACGGACCCAGGCTGCAGGGGTAAGCATCGTTGGGCTTTACAGCGTGACGGTGCCCAGGTCGACAGGAGGAACGTGACAGCAGCAAAATGACTGGCCATTTCTTTGTTTGCAACCACTTGCACGGTTGCCCAAATTTGGCAGTCATCCATTTCTTTGTTTGCAACCGCTTGCACGGTTGCCCAAATTTGGCAGTCATCCATTTCTTTGTTTGCACATTGTTTGTGCACATAGCGCATGAAGCCAACTGCATGAGTAGGCACCGTCAAGCAGCATTGGGTGAGGGCGAGAAAAGAACCAAGGAGTGTTCAGCGGTATCATGTCGACCTGGAAGCCATCAGAGTAAGTTATGTCAAATGATCTACGTCAATTCAAGCATGCCTCCTCCTCTGAGGGGAGGTTTGCCATGATGTCACTCAAGGGTTTCCTGCAGCATAGCATCGTATTTCGCTTGTAGCTGGCCATGTTTGCCGCGACCTCCGCCCGCTGGAGCGGCCTCCGTCCTTGTCCATCAGCGTCATCATGGGCCGGCCACCGCCCCTCGCCAGGAGGGGAGACGTACGAGAAAGGTGTCGCCAACAATCCACGCTGGAGCACGGCCACCTACTGTGCCGACATTCTTCCTGCCTAGCCACATGATGTAGTGTAGATCTTGGAGAAGATCTCCCTACATGCCAGACCTTCCATCCAGGCATGCACATCCATCCTTCCAGGAACTCCCTCAAACTCTGCCCTTCGGAGCGCCCTCTGCCCTTCGGAGCGCCCTCTGTTTACGCTGGAGTTGCCGCCCAAGGGGGGCGAGCAGAGTCAAGCTGCCGTAGAGGAGGAGGGCGATGCCGAGATGAACGGCATGATCATCGAGTGCATGGCGACCTCAGGTGCGAGCTCGATGCCCGCTTCGGAGTGCCCTCCGCCCTTCGGAGTGCCCTCCGCCCTTCGGAGCGCCCTCCGCCCTTCGGAGCGCCCTCCGCCCTTTGGAGTGCCCTCCGCCCTTTGGAGCGACCTCAGGTGCGAGCTCGATGCCCGTGTCGCTCGTGGCGAGGACGGTCATGCACCCGAGACTCAAGGCGGAGAATCTTTATTACCTCTTGCTTCCGGCCTTTCATGTTTGGAGATTTAA
Source organism: Ephemerocybe angulata (assembly GCA_013368325.1). Classification (NCBI taxonomy): domain Eukaryota; kingdom Fungi; phylum Basidiomycota; class Agaricomycetes; order Agaricales; family Psathyrellaceae; genus Ephemerocybe; species Ephemerocybe angulata. The sequence goes on from JAACJK010000020.1 coordinate 26,016, forward strand.
CTCTCAGGGTCTTTCGGATAATGAATCAGGGGTCCAGACTTACAGTTTACTTTACCTGCATTATAGGCGATGACGACTTCATAGACGCGGGAATGGGGAAGCTAGGGGAACTGTCAATACAGAAAGGTTGTCTACAAAGAATGCGAGCCCAAGAAACACGTGAAGTCATCCGGTGTCACTGGTAGCCCCTCTGGTCACCCTCCGCCCTTCGGAGTGCCCTCCGCCCTTCGGAGTGCCCTCCGCCCTTCGGAGTGCCCTCCGCCCTTCGGAGTGCCCTCCGCCCTTCGGAGTGCCCTCCGCCCTTCGGAGTGCCCTCCGCCCTTCGGAGTGCCCTCCGCCCTTCGGAGTGCCCTCCGCCCTTCGGAGTGTCCAGACTTACAGTTTACTTTACCTGCATTATAGGCGATGACGACTTCATAGACGCGGGAATGGGGAAGCTAGGGGAACTGTCCAGACTTACAGTTTACTTTACCTGCATTATAGGCGATGACGACTTCATAGACGCGGGAATGGGAAAGCCAGGGGGACTGTCGATACAGAAAGGTTGTCTACAAAGAATGCGAGCCCAAGAAACACGTGAAGTCATCCGGTGTCACTGGTAGCCCCTCTGGTCGCCCTCCACCCTTCGGAGCGCCCTCCGCCCTTCGGAGCGCCCTCCGCCCTTCGGAGCGCCCTCCGCCCTTCGGAGCGCCCTCCGCCCTTCGGAGCGCCCTCCGCCCTTCGGAGCGCCCTCCGCCCTTCGGAGCGCCCTCCGCCCTTCGGAGCGCCCTCCGCCCTTCGGAGCGCCCCCCGCCCTTCGGAGCGCCCTCCGGAAAGGCATCTTCTGAATGAGGAGCTCGGTGGACGCTTGGAAGCTCCTTATTTCGTGCAACACAGTCTGCCCTGGTAGGAAACAGGGATTCATCCTTCCAGGAACTCCCTCAAACTGCGGACGAGTCTTTGGAAAGGCATCTTCCGGATGAGGAGCTCGGTGGACGCTTGGAAGCCCTTTATTTCGTGCAACACAGTCTGCCCTGGTCGGAAACGGGGAGCGACCTCCGTGCTCATCCATCCTTCCAGGAACTCCCTCAAACTCCGCCCTTCAGAGCGCTCTCCGCCCTTCGGAGCGCCCTCCGCCCTTTGGAGCAGCCTCCAAGATGTTATTCCTTTGGCCAAGAGGATGTCTGTTAATACACGCATGAATGCAATACCACATACCACTTCCATCTCTGTCAATCCCTTGAGTGAGCTCCGACCAGTAGGTTAGCACACGGCTCGAGTATGTCAGCGTCATGGTGTCTACTTGATGCAGCTCCTCAACTCATCTTTCGTGAGGCTGCATGGGTGAGTAACGTTGGCTGAGGGTTCTTAGGAACCGTGGATGATTGGTCCTTATCAAAGGTGTAAAAAGTCACCATGGTCTCACCCAAACCAATATTGGGAGATCATTAAATGCTCATCAGCATCTACAGTACTTTGGGATTAGTATGTAGTCTGGCGATGATCTTCGATTAGGACAGTCACTCACATGTCATACCGCACCCCACAAACAAAAGGCCAAAGGACATACACTGCTGTCCATCACTATACTTAGGACGACACACATCTTCACAGCCATCCGGATCCGAGAAACACCCTTGAGGTATCCCATCGATGCTGACAAGAGCAACCAAAGCAGGGCCTTCGGAGGGGCCACCCGGAGATTGGCCTGTCTGAAAGGGGTGACCACCCCTTCCGACAGTTCCTGTCCATCAGTGTCATCGTGGGTCGGCTCTTCCACGAGAACCTTCCCATGTGGAACATCGGTGAGGGATGCGGTGCTCGGACGGCCAAAGATTATGCGCAGTGGCTCTCGACTCAGCCAGCCTCGATAACGGACCCAGGCTGCAGGGGTAAGCATCGTTGGGCTTTACAGCGTGACGGTGCCCAGGTCGACAGGAGGAACGTGACAGCAGCAAAATGACTGGCCATTTCTTTGTTTGCAACCGCTTGCACGGTTGCCCAAATTTGGCAGTCATCCATTTCTTTGTTTGCACATTGTTTGTGCACATAGCGCATGAAGCCAACTCATGAGTGGGCACTGTCACGCAACAGTAGGTGAGGACGAGAAAAGAACCAAGGGGTGTTCAGCGGTATCGTGTCGACCTGGAAGCCATCAGAGTGAGTTATGTCAAATGATCTGCATCAATTCAAGCATGCCGCCTCCTCTGAGGGGGAGGTTTGCCATGATGTCGCTCAAGGGTTTCCTGCAGCATAGCATCGTATTTCGCTTGTAGCCAGCCATGTTCGTCGCAGCCTCTGCCTGTTGGAGCAGCCTCCGCCCTTCGGAGGATCCTTTGTCCTTTGTCCGCCCTTTGTACTTTGTCCGCCCTTCGTCCTTCGGAGTTCGGAGTTCATCCTTCGTCCTTCAGAGTTCGGAGGAGCGTTGTCCTACAGAGGACTGTCGGAAGGAGCGTCGTCCTTCGTCCTTCGAGGAACCATGGTCAACTAAACGGTAAAGCCCATGCAAACCGATGCACTCACATCATCATCATCGAGAACTGCAGAAGAGGAGCCTGAAAGGAAAATGGCGGTCGACTTTACGTTAACGCTCAAGTTGAGCGATTCGACGTCCTCATTTAGGAGCAGGTCTACCCCAGTAGCCTAGGGCTACCAGAGCTCCGAACGAGGTCTTCTCATAAAGGGTCCTTATATAGAACAGTTAACTTCCCCGAACAGTTTTCCGATTGTCGTCGTCGATGTCCGAGGTCACGACACAGACACTCGGAGGCATTGCAATTGGAGTTCTACCGTCCTTCGGAGTTCGGAGTTCGGAGTTCGGAGTTCGGAGTTCGGAGGACCGTGTCCTACGGAGGACTGTCGTCCTTTGTCCTTCGGAGGAGCATCGCCCTTCTTCCTCCTTCCTTCGGAGGAACATCGACCTTCGACCTTCGACCTTCCAAGAAGCCCCGTGCCTGCACTGGGATACGAGTGAGAATCAGCTAGAGCGGGGTAATGGGAATATACTTACCCTAGCTCGACGACATGACTTGTTTTGAGCTTGTGCTGTTGAAAATACTTCTCCGCATTGGGAATGCATGTTCCTGCAGAACAAAGCGAGATAGATCGATGCTTCCACAAATCATCTCCCGCTTAAGCTGAATTGTATGTAAAGAAATTGGATATACCTTACCTAGCCTTCCAGACTACGCTCCCAGTGTCACCTTTCTGGGAATTAAGCACCGTCTTATCCTGAATCAATTGAAATTCATACGAGTCCACTGGAGGAGTGGGTTTGGTCTTCTGTCTAGACTCCCTCGTTCTCTTTCCGGCTGCGAGGGAGGAGGGTTCTGCCTTCCGACGTCCTGCTTCCAGTCATCCAGTCCAACTCAACCCTGTCCGTCGACGACACAAACCTCGTGATCAGCTTTTGCAGAGTCCAATGTTATCAGTGCATGCCTCCTGACCCGCCACACCCTCAAAGTCCCACTTCTTATAACCCCAGGGCTACCAGAGCTCTGATCGAGGTCTTCTCATAAAGGGTCCTTATATGGAACAGTTAACTTCCCTGAACAGTTTTCCGATTGTCGTCGTCGATGTCCGAGGTCATGACACAGACACTCGGAGGCATTGCAGAGTTCTACTGTGAACAGTGAAAAACGGGGGATGGATTGGTGCTTCATCCGGCCTTCGTTCTTTGTGGCCATGTCTTTGTTTGCAACCACTTGCACGGTTGCCCAAATTTGGCAGTCATCCATTTCTTTGTTTGCACATTGTTTGTGCACATAGCGCATGAAGCCAACTGCATGAGTGGGCACCGTCAAGCAGCATTGGGTGAGGGCGAGAAAAGAACCAAGGAGTGTTCAGCGGTATCATGTCGACCTGGAAGCCATCAGAGTAAGTTATGTCAAATGATCTACGTCAATTCAAGCATGCCTCCTCCTCTGAGGGGAGGTTTGCCATGATGTCGCTCAAGGGTTTCGGAGGACCGTCGTCCTACAGAGGACTGTCGGAAGGAGTGTCGTCCTTGGTCCTTCGAGGAACCGTGGTCAACTAAACGGTAAAGCCCATGCAAACCGATGCACTCACATCATCATCATCGAGAATAGCAGAAGAGGAGCCTGAAAGGAAAATGGCGGTCGACTTTACGTTAACGCTCAAGTCGAGCGATTTGATGTCCTCATCCAGGGGCAGGTCTTCCATTAGCATAAACAAGAGCGAAGACGGTGGGACGGACAAGGGTGACACAGATCTCGACATTGAGGAGACACACCCGGACACGGTGTGATGACACAGGTAGTGAGAAAGAATACTCGACTACTTCACGATGTATGTCAATGGCGTACTCATCCAGCCTCCCGACAGACACCACAAAGACATCCTGCTTCCAGTCATCCAGTCCAACTCAACCCCGTCCATTGAGGACCCAAACCTCATACGTGCACATATCGTACAATACTTATGCAATACCAGATACTACCTCCATCACCTTGAGTGCGCTCTGACTAGCATGCAGGTTGATCCTAAGGTTACTCAAACAAACAGGTTAACCTGCACTAGAAGATTTGAGATGTACCTTTCTGTACTCGCATCGCATCCAGCATGCTGCCCTTCAGGTGGCGTCGTTGTGGTCTATCTTGAACCCGCCCAATACCCGTCATTCCATCTCGATTCTCAAGCCATGATTTGAATTGCAAGACCTCTGGCATGAGTTCCCGGGCCTGTCGAGTCAGGGCTGTTCTTTTCAATGTAATCTTATATACTTACACATCGCCTCCGGGGCACTCCTATCGAAGAACCAAGAGAAAAGTTAGCTTAATGGTGTTTCCAGAAAGAACCCTAAGCCTATGTACCTGTCGTAGCATGGAACACACACCGAATGCACTGCTTTGATATAAGGGAAGGATCATTAATACTCGAGTAAATTGGTAAAGATACCTCAGGGATGAATATATGACACAGGCCATTCTGTTTGCTTGGCTAACACCTTGCTAACAAATGCCCGGGGCAACGGTCGGAACATGACAGTAACACTGTGGAATGGATGGGCGTGCCTTTGTTGACAAAATGAAATTGAAAGAATACCACGGTGCATTCATGCCAAATATGTGCAAGGGTGCCCTCGGGCCTATAGGGCAATGGGGATCCATGGACAGTCCTTTGTTTGTAACAGCTTGCATGCCTGCCCAATTTGGCAGTCATCCATTTCTTTGTTTGCATGATGTTTGTACGCGCCTTCCCAATTTGGACATATCCCCGGATATACCTTCTCCTCCTCCCTCCCAGAATGGCAGCCCCATATCTCATGCAATAATCACCCATAAAGGCCCTAACCTGGCACCCATATTGATACTATCCTCACCTTACCATGTGCACGTTTTTAAGAATTATGCAAACATATTGCATTGGCCAGGCAATGGTCTCCCCCTCGTACCTATTCCAGCTCTAGCGCCCTGCATAGGGCTCCATAAATCACAAAACTTGGCATGTGGCCTCCTAGGAGTATATGCAAATGCATGAAATCAATACTCCGATTTTTAGAGATCCCAATTAGTGCAAACCAGGCCTGGGCTGATTCCCACATTGCACCCCTTCTGGAGGAAGATTGGGTCCGCCGAAATTCGAGATATTTGGGATATATGACCTCCATATATGTCCCTAAACATTGGTATAGTTTGCCAGAATTTTATGTGACCCCCATTTTTGACCAAAACTCAACCCAGGGGCCCTGAATTGTATTTAACCTCGCTTCGGTAGCGCCCTAGAGTAGATGAGCTGGTGGTGGGGCAAGTAATTAAAGAAAAAAAACATGCCGTAGCGCTGGACCAGGAGTACTTCATATCCCCGGAGTGACTGGTGGACAATAGCCACTCATGAACGGGGGTTGGTCGCAGTGCGGAGTCAGCGTCTATATGGTCCGATATGGTGCACGCTCTACTCGTGTCCAAATCCATATGCTTCTTAGCTGAGATTCGTTATTCACTGACTCGGGGCAAGTTCAGTTAGACGTGTACCCAGGAGTGAAGATGATCACATACGTAGCAGGAATACCAGGAAAGAAAGGTGCAATTATTTTGGCGCACCACCATTAAGCATTATATCTGTGGGCTGGATTAGACTTGAATGCGAGTCGGACATGCAAGCTTCCTTCCATGTACGTTGATGCCCATAAAAAGGATTGTTAACATTCCTGCAGAGTGATTTTCACTCATTGAGGAGCGCGGGTCATAGTAATGGGCACTTGCAATCCACTTGAATGTGTGCGGGCGTACCTGGGTGGGCCACTTTAACTTGGACTTCTTTCGTTTCGGGAGCAGAAACGTAGATCCAGATGTGACAAAGAGGATTACAGCTGAGGATTCACAAAAGGACAGGTGCCATCGAGTGGTACTCCGTAGAGAATTGCTATGGAACATACATGTCTAAGCAATAGCATCTACAATGAACATAGGATCGTCCCCATTGATAAGTACATTAACCAAGGGAGCACCAACATTGACTGCCGAGAACCCAGAGAATGTGGGAAGATATTCAGAGGACCACAGTGCCTCGGCGCGACAGTGGGGTATCCAGTAGAGATTCTTGAAGACTTCATTCCACATGGCACGTCGTAACAGGTTGAAGGTGACGGGGTTCAGAGAGTCGTTGTACTTGAGCCAGAGGGTGTAATAACGGGTTTGATGATAATGGTGAGCCTTGTAGGATGCCTGGACCCCTAACGGTGGGAATAGAATATCAAACGATCAAAGCCATTCACCACAGGTAGCGTGCTTCCATCGACAGGCGTTGAATACATTGGCGAGATTCTCCTGTTTGAAGTGATGCCGCTTTCCGAGGTCGTGTTCGGGTCGTGCAAGTCGTAGGCTCGGGATGCTTCGGCTGCTCTTGGGGGCTGAGAGAAGTATATCTTCAAAGAAAAGGCGTTCCAATCTTTCCACCGAGGTTCGTAGAAAGGGATCCTGGAGGTAACGATTCTGCACGGTATCATCGATGCCTTTCAAGCCGAGGAGGGTGTCTGCGAACATATGGCTGTGGTTGACACCTCCAAGGACCGGCACTGACCACACGAATGGAGGCCTACCCGCTGGAGATGGACGGAGGGGAGGATGGAGCGGTGGACCCGGATTGTCATAGCCGAATTCGTCTAATATATCCTTGCTGTCCTCTCTGGTATCCCGATATACCGTCCTCTCCATGGATCCACCATCATGAAAGAGGCTCCTAAAGTGCGGGATATCAACACTCCCACCGAAGACCAATGATTCGGAGAACACGGCTCCGCGATTGGTTGAAACTGGATAGGGGACGGTGTCGACATTGAGTTCTTCGTCCGCGGTATGGAGGGTGTTGACCATATACGTGATGTAGGCTGTCACATCCAGGGCGGACTGCCTTCTCAATGGTAGCATGTATGCGCGGTGTCGCTGTCGGCGTATCAGAAAGGCGTATGCATATAGACACAGGCCACGGAAGCGCCTTTGGGAGAAATTAACGGGGGGAATTGGACAGGTGAAGAAAGTCGCACCAGAGGTCTGAGCTACGAATCTCCACGCAGTGTTCTCCGAGGGTTGAGGCCTTGATGTTAAGCATATAGCCTTGCGCACGCGGAAAGCGAATCGAGACTACAACACGTGCAGTATTCGGGGACTCCTTCGAGCTATACATTTGAGATGCGCGATGGAGGAAAGAAGGGGTGTCTCTAGACTCTCGTACAATGTCGAGAACCGAGATCTTCTTTGAGATACCCCCATCACCATTCCCTGAGCGAAGATATTCGTCCGTTATGTAGAGGCAAAAGGTCGCCACGTCGCCCGGGAATGCTTTATCTGTGCGTACTGTGCACCCCGCAAGGTCGACGAGATGTGAAATGGTCTTTCGACAATAGCGTGAGTTGGGTAATATGAGATCTTCGCCCACTAAAGCACGGTATATCTCCCTGTGACCATCGGCACGCCAGATTATGCTTGCGTCTTGGGAGGATAGATCTAGTCCAACATCAATGTGCCATGTACTTTCGAGGCCGTCCCGAGAACGTCGCTGATGTTTAAACCATGCCCAGAGAGGTAATCTTCGAGGATTATTGATGACGCCGTGTCAGTGACTTGAGTGGAATGAAGGTCGGATTGGCCCCGAATGGCATACAGGAAGGTGAGTCCTTGAAGCCAATCTTCCCCACTATCTTCGGCGTATCGTCGAACTCCTTCGCCCAGAGCGCGGACAAGGTGAGGGGGGATTATGTTGCAAATGCTACTCTTGTCCCGAGCTGGTGATGTTGTAGGGACTGAGTGGGCAGTACGACAGTAAATGAGGCCGAGATCTCCAAGCGCCGGGGTGATCACCTTCTCCCAGATTATACGGAAGTGGAAGACCTCCAAAGTGCGGTCATCTTGCTTGGAGCATAGTCCTGGTAGGAGTATAGTGATTGAGCTAGTCCCATGAAACCTGGCAAATGGCAGTTGGGGAATATCAGCGATGTTCGCATGGAAGAGCCCCTAAAGTGGCGATTAGAGAGAGACGAGGATGGATACAAACGACTGCGCACCTCGACGTTTCCCAATGGGTGGAACATGTTTAGGCCGTCCGTAAATGTGGAAGGAGGCTGGATTGTATCATAGAGCTCTAGAGGTGTATTGACAATCAATAAACGCTCAGAAACTCCGTATACATTCCCGTAGAACCTCTTCAACGTCCCAGGGTATCGCCCACGAAGATTATTGTGGCTAAGGTCAACGCGGACCCTATGCCCGTCTTCAATACCTGCCACGAGCAGGGCGCTTAGCTCTTCGTGCCTGTCCTCGTGGTACAGTGTTGTGGCCGCGGCTACAAGCTCTTTAAGGCTTAGATGACGAGTAGGCATTGTCTGTGCCTCCGTCGCCTGGATGTTCTCTGCCAAGAGTGGGGAGCTTGAGCGGAGTGGGGACGAGGAATCATTCGACCCAATGGTAATGGATCCGTCGTTCGAGTCGTCGGATGCTTGTGAGAGCTGCACCATCCCTAGCTCACTAATGAGAGGTTATGATCTAATGTTGCGAGCTCAATCTGTATGTCGAACGTACGTGGAAGGTGTTTTCTCCAAGCTGAGGCTCCTAGACCTCCGGGGAGAGCTTTCCGACCAGACAGGGTCAATGGATGCCAAGAGCGAATGTGAATAATCCTCTAAGTCACTGGAACTACGGGGGCTTCCGTTAGGCGAAGAGAAAATATTGTTATCCACGAAAAGGGTGCCACTAATTTCAGCGGGATCGATGCTCGATGGGTCGGTCTCTTCGGTTAAGGTTTCGACGTTAAAATCGGGGTGAGATGTGGTGCCAGTATCGTCCATGGTCTGGGGATGTAGGTCAGCAATAGTGCAGACAAGTTATCGCTTGAACATACGCGAGTTCTCATGGCAGGAGCTAGACGAAGGAGCTGCGGTTTCGGTTTATATATAAATGAGACTCCAGCCTTCTAGAAACACAGTTCAATGTTCGCCGTCCAGGAGACCTCAGACATTCTTGCAACGAGCATCACAAATTCATGGGAACGCTTGCAGGATGGTATATCCGTCACACACATCATGTATGGGGCAGGATGCATCCACGCCGCATTCATGGCAGAAGGGCTTCTTCCACAGCTAGAATAAATCGGATCCATGCAAATCAGATTCTATTGCGGCGTGCGAAGTCCAAGTTGTTTGACTCCTGCTTGAATAATCCGGTTTGATAGTGAAACCTGGAGCGCCATTCTTGTGATCTTTGCATCCACCTGCTACTGATCCCCTATCCAAGAATGTTTAAACGTACGTTGTCTAGTCAATCAGAAAATCATGAATTTACCACGAAGGCGAATCCATTATCAATGAAGGCTAACTTATTTATGGATACAGTGTTAATTATTAATTACAGTCGCCGGTGTGGGGTAGGAACCAAGTACCGAGTCCCAATCCGAGCTGGATTACCTTGAGCGAGACTGGTGTAATCATTGTGTTTGCGACTGATCCTCATCCACGACCCAAAAAATGTCTAAACGTACATTTCTTCGCCAATTTACCTCAATAACTTTGAGACGCAGATGAAGTACACCAGTAGCTCTTCTATTACCGCGTATCGCAATGTCACTCAACTTGCTATTATATTACTAGAGCTGACACAATGGAGGGTGCAATGACGCAGATGAAGTACACCAGGTAAACCGTAGCTCTTCTATTACCCCGTCTATGGAGCGGCAATATCACAATGTCACTCATTTACCCTTCAGCAATGAGAGCTGAAGGTGACCAAATATTACTACAGTCGCCCAATGGAGGGTGCAACGTAGCAATCTGAGGCCCTGGTAACCCATTAGTAGAGAACCCATAACTCTTCTATCACCACATGTTTCTGGCTTCCTTGGCGCACGTAGACTCTGCCTCTAATTCTATCGTATTGACACATGCTTGTCTATAATACAGTCTGGTCTCGGCGATTATCATCGTCTGGGCTTACATGGTGATACGACTGGTGTCGCAACTCGAGGAATTCGCGGGAATTAGCTCGAAAGGTGTCATATTCCCCTACGATAATATGAGCCTGTACATGACAATCAGCTCCGCATTACGAAGATCTATCGATCCTCCCGGCACTTTCTCCACCTCCCTTCCCACCCTCCATATACCTGTCGGACCCTTCCTCACGTTTATCAGTCCGTATATATTGATTCTGAGACTTACCTGAGCTACTTGGGCCTGCGCGACGATCTCGCGCCTGAGTGACTTGGGAACGGTCCAATTCGGACAGTACCGAACTTATGCGGCGCGCCGCGAGCGACTTTCGACGACCGCACCCCTCTCGCGCACTTTAAATGTTATAAAATCATGATAAATCCGAGAACGCTTTCGAAATATACCAATTTTTGTTGTATTACTGAGTGACCCTTTCGGAATAGGGTCATTATGCTACTGATCTACCTCGTGCTCTCCCTACTGAATCTGACTTAACCTTGTGTCTGTGTTTCGTAGTCAGTATTCTTCCGCACTCACGGGCCCTAACGCATCAACGGTTGGGTACCAATGGGCTATTGAGGATTACTGAGATGTCCCCCAGCTAATGTCGACACGTCCCACAATGTATACCTCACTACTGACATCAAGAAAGATCGATTAATCCACCAATGAGCCCCTCTTTCCGGAAGGTATGAGCTTCCCGGCGCTCACCCTAGCCACGTTTGGGCTCTAGACGTCTAGACTTCCACCACATTAGCCTGCTCGTTCACTCTGGCCCGTGTACGTATCCTTGAGCGCGTCATCCACAACTGAGCGACGTTAATGACCAGTATTTTTTCAATGAGGTCAGCAAGAAGCCTCTTGCCACTGTCTGACCATTGTTGGGGGTGAGATTGGGGTCTGCAGTAGTGCCCGCACTGACGAAGTTATCCAAGAGGGTCCCATGGACCCATCTCAAGAATGCTGAGATGGGCTGAGTTAGTCTCGATGAGCTCTTCCGATGGAGTCTCTGGACTCTTGTGACTGATATCCTATTCCTTTCGCTCTTTTCAGGTGCAACTCTCCCAGAACCCTGGGTCGATTCACCAGTTGCTCATTTTCCACTTGGACCATGGGCTCCTGACGAATAACACAACGAGCATATCTACTTCAGTCATCCCTAGGGGCTCAAGGATGACAGCAGCTTAGTCCATGTCCAGACCCTGCTCGCCGATGTGGCTTCAAGGTATTTCCAACTCACAATGCTAAAAGCACACTCTATCTAATGACAATATTCCATTACTCAATAACTATACTACTGGGCACCGGAGGATTCAATTTATGGACAGTGCATGTGTAGATAGCGGAAAAAGTTATTAAAATTATTCCAGCACGTTCGCTACTTCAGTCTGATAGACGAACTAGTATATCAACCATGGTACCACCGGTATTGTCCATATGCATGTCCGCATGTGCGAATTTGTAGGAAGTGACCCAAATCTTGTCAGACGAACATTGAGGAAGCCAGTAGAGATGTTTGAAGAACGACGACCAGGTCGCTCGTCGTAATAAGCAAAATGACACCTCTGACATATGGTGCGAGAGCTCACGCCATTCCTTGAAGTGCTGGATCTCGCCGTGCTGTAGACAAGCAACATCGCACGAGAGTCCCCAGGACGGGAATAGGATGTTGAACGCCTCGATCCATTCCGATAGCGTCGCATGCCTCCATCGGTAATGCGAGAAGACCTTGGAGAGGTCTCTCTCGTAGAATATGGCGCTAGGTCTGTAGGCATGTGGCGCCGCCCGCATGATATCCATGTAAAACCCTTCCCTAACGCGGTATAGAATGTCGCGGAACCCGGGGTCGTCTTCAAAACTGAGGGTGTCAATGCGGGCGTGAAGGTAGGATGGCTCGGGGCTGTCCCTGTGCCATTCATGTCGATAGTCGGTGCTTCGTAGTAGCGGGGTGAGGTGAGGGCGAGCGAAATGGGCTGGTGATGCGGTATTCCATTGAGGAGGGGAGCTGCAATCAGATTCTTCACCTGTGAATGCAAGCCTCATGCGATCACAACTTGTCCCGAACCTCACGAGGAAGTCTTCCCCCGAAAAATGGTCTTCCTCATGTCTGCCAGTGAGATAGGGAAGCTCGTCGGGCTCATCGCCGAAGGAGAGGCGGTCTATGAAGGCGATACCTCGGTTGGTGGATAACTGTGGGGGTATGGTGTCGTCGGAGTCATCCTCCTTGGAGGTATGGAGAGAGTTCACCAACCAAGTGGAGATGACTGTGGGAATGAGGCTAATATCCAACGAACTAGAGGGATCTCCCGGGTAGGTGCGTCGACGCTCTATGATGGAATGCAACGAATATACTCTGATAGTCCGCCATGTCCTAATCAAACGGATCGGTAAGTCAGGACCCATTGCTAAGGAGTGAATACTGACTTACCAGATTTGCTCTGACTCGTACGCACCATAACACTGAGAAAGGCTGCGTGTATCCACATGGGTTAGGGCAGTATGAGCGGCGTCTAAACCGAGACGAATAACAGCTATGGCTGGTATGTCTTCCGTCGTTGAGTTGTAAATATCGTAGAGCTTGCTAAGAAACGTGGATCCGTGTGAATCTTGGCGTATTAGGTGTAATGGATCGAGCCTCTCGATGGGATAGCCGCTAGAGTTATGCGCAACCTTCGAGTCGACGACTCGGAGCTGTACACCAAGAACTCCCTGACTCTGATTCGGGTCGTCCTGGGTGAACTGGCACTCCGAGGTTCCGACAATGTGGGAGATCATCCAGGTCTTAAGTCCTGAGCCATCTCCAGAATCCCTCCATTCCTTCCCAGTGAGTAGCCGATACGCTTCAGCATGCTTCTCCGTCCTCCAAAGAAGGCATCTTCCTAAAATCTCGAGCTGTATCCCAACGTCCACGTACCAGGTGCCGTTGAGTGATCCCGGCTGTGGAGTGTCCGGGAGGGGGATGTGGTTTTGCCGCATGAACTCATAGAGATGGGTATACGAGGAAAATGGATTGGCGTCGTGAAAGTCCGATTGCTTGGAGACGACATGAACGAATGTGAGTTCCTGAAGCCATGGTATCGCAGTCGTTTGGGCATGTGCCCGTATCGTTTCAGCGAGTCTCGGAACTAATCGCGACGCAATGGTCGAGGCGAACAGCGCAGTGTCATCGCCAGGGTCATTCGCTGCAGCTAGCTCAGCCGCAGCTGGGCCGACAACCGTGTCCATCAGGCTACGGTATTCGTTCGCCTTCAGGTGATGGCTCTGACGTGAGGGGCTGTATAACGCTGTGAAGGCGACCAGAATGGAGTTACGATCACCAAATGTGGCGATACATGCATGGGGGATACAGCTTAGAGGCGCAGTTTGAGGTCCCTGTGAGGTAGGAGTCAGTTGACGTGATTTAGCGAGGGGTATTATAACTAACCGCTTCGTTCTCCCACGTATGAGACGCAATCTCCGGACGGGTTATCGAGTTCCTGGCCTCGTATTCGACCGCCAGCGACAGAGGTGTGCCTCTAACACAGATATCGTCAGAGATGCCGACTGCATTTCTATAAAATCGCCTAATGGTTGGATGGGAGATCGATGATCGCAGAGGTCTGACGGTGACTCGGTAGCCGAACCCAATGCCTCGTGCGGCTAGAAGGGCGACTTCCTGTGATCTGCCCTTCCGATACAGTGTTGTCAGAACTTTTAGAAACTGGTATAGGGTTATATTTCGCGTGCGGAGCGTTTTCCCACTCGCGAGATCGTTGTAGTCATCCATCCAGTTGCGATATGCCATCGATTGGGCGGTAGAAGCTGTGCCAAGGAGTGGTGGAAGATGCTGGGTGACTGTCGCCATACTGTGTGTAAGATTAGTAAGTATGAGCTCGTCTATCCACAAAGCAGTGAGAGTACGTACCTGATGTGTTGGGAGTTAGAGTGTATGGGAAGAGCGGTGGGCAATATCCTCCAATTTAGCCTCGTTCTTATTCAAGCACTGTATCATGCATCTTTTCCCATTGATAACCGATTTCACTTCATGAATGGGCCCTTTTGCGCCGAGAGTCTGGAATGTTGATGTGAATGGCCGTAAGAATGATGTGGGATTCAAGGATGATACGCATTGCATTGGCTATGCATGGTGGTCATCGGTCAGATGTTCCGGGCCTTCCATATACAGAGACCATGCCGAGTAGTCATAGATGGATAATCCCATTTCATGACATTCATCTGACACTTATCGACATTACCATGCATGAAGGAGCAACCATGGGCCAAGAACCGTTGATAGGGGTTGTCTCTAATGAGCCCCTCTCCAGGTAAACTGAAAACTACATGACCCGCGCCCCGAGCTGAACTGCAATAGTTACTCGCACCCGTAGTGAACCACGGTGAAGGCCATTCATTGCCTCTAGGCTAATCACAGCGGTTTGTGGCTAAGCCGATACACGACGGTCAGCTCGAGACTGGAACTGAGACACAAACGAGTAAGTAATAGTCGGTATCCTGCCTCAATCCATGGAGGACGGAAAAAAGGAGGGGTGCGAAGCAGCAGCGCCGTAATTGGACCGATTTGTCTCCCATGCAAGGGCGCATAGCAGTCCGTTTCCAATAATAGCTCTCTGGGAGTTCTCGCTAACCAGTGTGTGTGTGTGTGTGTGTGATGGGAGACTGGGCACTTATACGCATACAGAATTCTCTAACCTTGGTCTTACCTTAGTGAACGATATCAAGGCTCGTCGGCAATATTGTGAGTTATTTACCCTGAAAGACCTAACATGGGTAGTTGCTGTCATTTAAATTGGAATTCAATGATCCACGGATAGCAGGTTGCATCCATCACAAGTCGAACACACCATGTTAAGAGTAAATTACACAGAAGTTGTGAGAGAGATTGAACTTTACAATAATCACTACTTGCGGGCTGAGCCAAACGGATTAGTATTCTTTGCGGATAGTGGGTTCTCGGGCAGGCCACGAGACTTGGTTGACCCGCTGGGCTTGAATACAGTCGGAATACGGTGAGATGGTGCAGCTGTTCGAGCTCAGTGACTTCTCGGATATATTTGACACGGAAAGACTTACAATATTTTCTTCTCTGATTCTCGCCATCGTCCTGGAGGGTAGCCTTCCATTTTCCCTTGCTCAACGTGCTGAGAGGCTGGGGATTGGTAGGCAAATGGGCTATGGGACGCCGATGACTTGATCCCATGTACGTGGTATTGTTATTGCCCTTTGGTAGGTTCACCGCCGGAGGTCCATTAAGGTCTGATTTCAGTCTCTTGTATGCGGCGATCTGGTTTGTTGGGGATGATGGATCTGTGAGGCATCAGTAAGATACTGTTGAGAAGTTGGATACTCATTACCATCAGAAGCTTCGCCGTCCTCCTGGATGATGCTTGAGCGCCCACGCTTCCCAATATTTACAGCACAGCCATTTCGAAGGATAGGTCCTGGCGTCCGTCCAGTATTCAGGGGGGTTACTATCACCTCCCCCATGCCTGGTACCGTGGTGATGTCGTCTAGTTCGTCCAAGTTCACATACTCAGAATCAACGGCGCGAGTGGTTTTCAGTTTCTGGGGCGTTTTACTCAGCGGTAGGGCTGTCTGGGTAAATCCTATATGTTATTAACACAAGTCACCTGGTGTACGAGCGAGTTCATTATACTCACCTGCAGTATCCGATTTCAGCTTCGCTGGTGGATAGTTTTCCGAGTCTGCATGTCGGTAAGCGCGTTAAGATAGGAATGAATGGACTGTGACTACCATACGCACTGATTTGCAACTTGTGCGGGGGATTCTCGGGTTCTGATACTTCTTCAGACGCCAATTCTTCGTCGGAGAAAAGGCTATGAGGCGAAGATTGGATGGTAAAGTCCTCCGAGCTCTGATCGTCGCCTCGTAGTAAATGATCTCCCTGATTATCGACTTGAGTCTCGATCGCTTCGTCATGACCGTGGCTGAAGTACGGTGCGAGGTCATCAGCCGCTTTTACACTATGGTGAGCCACGCCCTCCGTCTGCCTTTCCTTGTCACCGGCTACCATTCTCGAATCGTCGACATCCTTCGCAGGAGCAGGGTGAGGACTGATACTCTTGAGAGGTCCTAAATGGTCAGTCTTTCCCGAATCTTCCCTATCTGCAGGTTTTGAGCCCTCTAAGTCATTCAACTCGCCAATTTTGGTTGGATGTTCGTGATTGACCACCAGTGGGGAGGTTAGAACGGCTGTGGATGACTCAGGTATGGGAAGGTGATTTTTTTCCTTCTTCCTGGGCTTGGGCCTTGGCTTTACTTTCGGTTTCTCGTCGCTAGGAGGTGACACCCCACCCGTGGAGTTGGATTTTGTCTCCTGGTGGATGTTATAGCTAACCGCTAGGGTTAATAATAGGAGTGAATTGCTCACTTCACAGTCGTCAGAGGCCAATACGTGTCCATGAAGAACAGCATTTAGCTCTGATGTAAGTTGTCAGCTACCAAGCATCGAGTCGTTCATCTGACACTCACTCTGGGATGTTTCACGGGAGAAGAATGCTTTCAACATATGGCTTTTGCTCTCAGATATCTGCGCTAGAATAGGATCTGCCGTATCCAAAGCGAGCAGCTGATATGATGTGCACGGTAGAGTTTGACCTTGACGATGGATGCGTCCTCGAATTTGCCCTTCATCTTGAGCGCTCCATGGCTGATCCTTCATGATAGTATGAGCCGCACAGAACATATGTAAGGGTGATATATACACCACTTACCATAAATATCACAGTGTTGGCACATGTTAAGTTTAGCCCAAC
This sequence comes from Ephemerocybe angulata, assembly GCA_013368325.1. NCBI lineage: Eukaryota > Fungi > Basidiomycota > Agaricomycetes > Agaricales > Psathyrellaceae > Ephemerocybe > Ephemerocybe angulata. Next base: position 43,206 of record JAACJK010000020.1, read on the forward strand.
GTTTCCCACTCTCGAGAAAAGCAAGACACGACACAGGGGATCCGTCTTGAAACGCGCGATTACCTCAGAGCGCCGCTCGTAGGTCATCCGACCATCAAATGCGAGACTATCCACTCCGTACAAGCGAAGTACCTAGAAGTGTCGTTAGCTCAGAGCGGTGTGAGTAAGCAGCTCTGAGAACTTACATTTTCAAGAACAGGTCGGTAAGATGGGAACTCTTGGTATATAACAATCTTGTTCTTCGTGGTTGGAGGGCTGGCTATATCGATAGATGGCATAGGCGGAAAAACCGGGGAACCATCGACGAATTCAACTCGTGGGGCATCGTCTCTTGAGAGTAGATGCCGTACTATTTGGGCACAGATATCAACCTTAGTTGATTTGACGGGCTCCCATTCATCCAGCGAATCGAATTTGGGAAGCGGTGCGTCGGGGTCCGCTTGTGCGAATGTAACTCCCATACGGTGCTCGATATAGAATCTGGACGAGCTTACACCTCGTCCGTTTCCGGTAGAGGCCCTGTAGAAGGTGAGATTCAATCATATGCAGGACATGTGTAGGGAACTGACGCGTCAAGTGACTCCTCGGTGCGAGACTCCAGTATATCCAGTTCTCTTTCGGTAAGCTGGATGAAGCCGTGTATAATGTCGAGCTTTGGTAGGTCTACGAGTGGACACCCATTTCGTCCCTTGCTCTCCGAAGTTCTTCGAATGACAAACCCATCAAATTTGGCGTAAGTTCGGGATGAGATCTCTTCTTGGCAACGCCGTAGCGGACAGTCATCTTCAGATCCTTGGTAATCTTTCTTCTCTGACTTCGAGCGACGAAGGTCAGCCGCGTACTGGCGGTCCTGTTCAATCATCTCTTCTGAGAAGAAGTACGGTATACCCGCAATTCTTCCCATAGCGGCTAGATCCTATCCAGAGAAAATATTGATTATTTAGTCTTATTTAGAGTGTAGAGGACTCGCCTTCGCAGAGGTTTGAAGGGGCGTCGCAGTGCAAGGTAAGCGAACTAGCGCCTGCTCCATTATGCTAAGGACAGCCGACTGCCGTGGTCCAGGATTCCGAACGTCCTGACTCTCGTCGAATACGATTGCGAGATATTCTTTAGAAAAGAGTGTGTCCGGTTTACACTTCTCATACCCTGGCAGCTTCTCAGGTGCTTGCCATGGAGTGGACTGAATGGTAACCGGCGAGGTGTAGAGAGACGCCGAATCCTGATACAGGGCCTGAGAGGCTCGTCAGATATACCCCGTCTAGATTATCACGCCGATTCTTACCGAGTGGGATGCCAAAATAACTCTTCGGTGCGGCGGGTGCTTCGATGACTCGTAAGGACCGCCCTGCGCCCAGAAAGCCTTGTGTTGAATTGCACCACTGCCATAGAGCAGGATGTCAATGAATCTTGGCTTAATGGCTATCTTCAGCTCGTGCAGCCACTGTGCTATCAGTGTACCCGGAACAAGGATGAGAATCGGCCTTGATGGGATAGGATTATGAGTCACAAGGTATGGCTGCTCTCCTACTCCCACTGATTAGTATATACTAAAAGTTGAGTGGTTATGCACTCACGAATGATGGGGGGAATGGGGTGGCTCATGAGCTGTCGCGTGGCTACATCGACTAGAAAGGCGATGACTCCAATGGCTTGAAGCGTTTTACCCAACCCAACGCCGTCCGCTATGAGAATTCCAGTGTATTCCCGGGTACTTGGCTCTGTGGTAAATATCTTGCGTACGATAGCGTGGATTCCATCGATCTGATGCTCGTGCAAGGTGAGATTCTCGAGCATGGCATCGGCCTTCCCATCTTCGTGACAAGCCTTGTATTCCCATAGCGTAATCCCCATATCATGCCTTTTGTCGTTGAACATGAGAGGGAGCCCGTTGTGGAATCCCAGATTATATCTTTTTTGCTCCGGAGTCATACCAGCTTCGATTTCAACCCCATGATCAGCACCGGAGACAGGCTCAGCGAATTTGACCTCGCCACCACAGTGGCGTTCTCTCGCGATGCTATCATCGACCGCATCGTCCGAGAAGTAGGTGTCATACAGGTGTCCGAGATCTGATACATCTTCGTGAGATGCCAAAGCTTGAAGTGCTTGCTTGGTGATTAATGTAAGCTCTAGATGCTATGTGTGAGCCATGGGTGTGGACAGCAGTTCCAAAACAGACCTTTCTTCGGTTTTCTTGCTCTAACAGGTACATGTTGACCGAGCCCTTCAAGTAATTGCTCAAGCTCAGCACGGATGTCTTCAATCTTCATCAACATTGCTTCGCTGTTATAGCTCAACGCAAGCGCCTGCCATTTTCCCGCGTTTCGTATGAGCGATGTGAGCTTCTTCTTGGTTGGTTTGTTGTTATGTAACGCTGTTGGCCAGATCTGATAAGTGATAATATACCTGTGAGAGCGAGTATTACTTACCCTGCAGTGCCTTCTGCATGATACCCTCAAGTTTCTCCAAGCGAGCGTAATCACGGCCGTGTGCCCTTCGGAGGTGCTCCCAAGTCCGCTGAGCGAGTATTAGGGTGGGATCACGGAGCTCTCTTTGTAGATGGCCGGACTTGTCAAAGGATTCCTGCCCAAAGAGAGCAAGGGCAATATGGTCGAGCGCCATGGGAAGATAGGAAATAGCGCCCGGGTATTCATCGAAGTCGCCGAGAGATGACATGAGTTGCATGGGGTGTATTCGAACATCGTTAAGCACTTTTGAAATCCTGCCGTGGATATTCCACGACCTGCTATAATTCTCCGTGACGAAGGTGCGCCATAGAGCTCGACCAGGGACGACGTCCTTTCCGACCTTGCGCGTCAGCCCTGCGAACTTGATCTTCTCGTCTTCAGTCCGCTTAGCTTTGTACTCTTCAAAGTACGACTTGATATGGGCGACGTCTTGTTCTGACCACCCACGCGGACGGTGGGAGCTGTCTTCTGGAAATATTCCAGCCTCCAGACCCGTTATATCTTGCCAGGTTGGATAGCCCCATGGTGCGCCTTCAAGCGCAAACCAGAATTTTACGAGTGCGGAGTGAGCTGTGTGAGTGGGCATGTTGGATACGAGCGAAATAAAGTTAGCGGGGATGCTCTTATACATAATAGAGACTATTTCTAGCTCCATCGGTGCAGACCAGATCTGGTTATTCACGCTAAGAAATCAAATGCGCTTTATATATATAACTCATATGATCTGACATTGAGCTGACAATGGGGATATAATTTGGCTCGAAGCGAGAAGCAATGAAGGCTATACGCCCGATAGGTACGTAGGTAGGAGACGATACCATCGAGTGATGAGTTCTTATCCTGGTGTACTATTGAGACTGCGGGTCTCTTCCTACCTGCGATGGGTGCGTGCCCAGGATGCGTCAATCCACATTGCGCCTCTACATGCATCTATGGACTCTTTTGGTCTCATGCACGCGTCCATACAAGTCAAGGAGGATGTATGTGCAGTGCCGCACCTGAAGTCCGTGGGTACGACCAGCCTCCACTTCTTCATGACTGCAAAACAAGGCATACTAAAAATGTCTGAATGTGACTGGCATGTACATGTTGACAGAAGTGGGGCGTGCATCGTCACGAGCATTTGAGAATGTTCTATTATACGATCAGAACGGCTCCCTGAGTGCATAAACGCTTGGCATGCATAACTGGGCTAGTATTTAGATCTCGTAAAGCATTCAGAAAATATTGATTTACGCCCCCACCTCAAGTACCAGAATATGCAATCGACGAGTGCGCCCTCCGTGCGACCCAGTCCCACCGACATTATGGCCCTTCTGTCACAGATACAATCGAGTCAGTCCTCACCTTTCTAGCCGAGCTGCGAGTCTCACTGAGACGCTCCGAAGCGATTCAAGCCCTTTCTCTCAATGAACCCGATGGCGGTGCGACTAGCACTGGAACTGTCAATGAACAAACAGGTTGGTGTTATTCGCGGACATCAAGCGATCCGAGATACTACCCCAAATTTTACAGATGACCGATTCGTTGGAGAATGCCAAGATACTTCACCGGTCTTGGATGGACAGCAAAAGCCGCAACGTTGGTACGCTGTTATCGTCGGCCGGCATCCTGGCGTTTTCTGTGGATCGTAGGTCTTGGAACACTTCCAACTGCTTGTAGATATTGACCTCAATGAGCAGGTCCGGTATCTCCCAGAATGTATCCGCGGTGCCTGATAACGTCGTCCTTAAGTTCCATTCCGAACAGGAGGCGAGCGCAGCGTATCAAAGGGCTCTGATGGAGGGAGATGTTGTTCAAGTCACGATTACCATCACACGAGAGATATTAGTAGGAGACGGACTCTGACGTCCTCGCTCTTGCACGTCAGCTTCCCAAATGACTCGGAGTATATCTTAGAATTGACCTTGTCCTCTCCGAATTGCCTAGTATATGTATCGACATGCCCTTTCTCTGTTTGTTTCTAGTTATATGCTTTCTCTCCAAATACCGCCTTCGGCCATGTCAATCTCAGCCACGACTATAGACAAAATGCACACTTATTGGGTTTGAGGATATTTGGGAAAAGTCGGAGGGTGTCAATCGGGGGTATTTGGTCAGGACACTCCTATATTCTTGACATCGCCTAGGTACGTGCAAACTAAGCGACCCAGAGCTGAGCGAGGGCCGTTGATGTATGCATGAATTTATATTACTATCGTTCTTATGATTCACGAAACGGTGTTCAGTTGCAAGTAGTCGTTCTGGGGTGGGAGAATTGTCACAGTTAAGCCTTAAATACGCGGAGTGGGACTAATAAATCGACGGTCAGGCAAGTCACGATCACCAAGAAATCAGAATCAAATCGAAACGGACAACTACCAACGGTCAACCATGACCTCGGCTCAAGCACTGCGATGGGCTGGACATGACGACCACAAACGCCCAAAACCGCGATTCGCCGTTCAGATATCTGCCCATATCCTAGTCAGTCGCCACCAAACATACCCACTCACTACACAACGATCCTCCCTTCATCCATATCCCGATGCCCCCAACCTTCTTCATCCTTACGAAAATACCATCCCGCGTATTTGCACTGATCTTCTCTATCTGCCACCCGTTTCTCCCAATCAGCCACACCTAATCCTCACTCATGCGTCCATAGACCCGATAATGGTAATCGAGAATCCACGAGCTTACACACATACACACGGGTGAAGGTCGCACGTATAAATGGCGTGATGAGCGAGAGCGAACTCGTGCGCGGGTCGAATGCCATGGGAGGTGATACCAACCGACCACACATTCAGCTTACCCAGTAATAGAAAGGCCGAAGGGTTCCTGTAGTCCGTGTATCTAAGACAGTGCGATTGTTGCGAATGAATGACGACACGAGTCACTTGGGCTCGCTCCGTCCTTCTCCGAGTTCATTCCACCTATCCATTCCCTATGCAGCTCAAGCCCAGGGGATCTCTAAGAAGTTCTTTATGACGCTTCCGGCCTCACAAACCATCCAGATATGATGCGCGTTGCAACTCAGCGCGCCGCTGCAGCCTGCTGATGCGCATCGAACGCGTACTTTACACAGTGCCACTTCGATGGACCCTCCTCATTCGCGAGGTCGGACCTAACGGTGTACGTGTACAGGGCTTCGGTGTGAATATTGAATAATCGCCAGTGGCACAACTGCGGAGGTGAGTTATCAATGTAGAGGGTGCAGGTGGAGGCGTGCCAACTGCGGAAGCCTGCGGATGTCGAACACGGACGAGGGATGACGATAGTTATAGGGAATAGTCCGCCTAGGCTCAATGTGGAGTGGCCCATCGAAAAATCATCTCATGCTCGTAGAGGAAGCATACACTGTAAATATGGTTTGGGGATGGCACCATCGCCGGGGTGAATCTAACGAGAATTATGTAGTAACGGCATCCACCATCTACCATAGGCTTCTACTCAGGGATGAATCAATCGACCAAGGCAAATTCAATCTCGAAATGATATCTGAATCGATACGCAGCCAGTCTGTCGTTTCAGGTTTACCGGGTTAACGGACTCACACTTTTTTTGACATATACGACTTAATGTAGGGCCCAGTTCCAGTCTCTTCACTTCTTTTATATCTCAAAATACCGTATGATTCACGTACTCAAGCTAGCAAGCCCACGAAACAACCCAAGGAACGACGAAATCCAGACAGCCGACTTTGCCGCGTTTGTCACTGTGGGTTTTTCTTAGTCATCTTCCCACGTTTGGGGTTAGGATCAGGACTGACGTATGGCTCACCCAATTACGACGACGACGACGACCCCGCCGACGATGCCCGCCCCAGCGCCGCCGTTCTCGACGCCCAGCACCCAACAGCCAACGACGACTACGACGGCGCTACCGTACCCGGCTCTCTGTCTCTACCCCCTCAACGACAGCTTTGTTCCCAAGCACATCGGTCTGAGTCATTGCCAGCAACGTCAACGAACGCAAAACGGCCCCGGGCGAGCGAAATGGATATTTGAGTCGGCAGCACGCTGAGGTGTGGGAGGAGGGGGGGAAGGTGAGTTTGGGCGAGGGAACGACGGCGGGGCGGATGCTGACGATGAGTAGATATACATCAAGGATGTGAAGAGTTCGAAAGGGACGTTCATCAACGGCGAGCGGCTGAGCAGCGAGGCCGTCGAGAGAGACCCCTACGAGCTCAAGAGCGACGACATTGTGGTGAGTACGTCCATATATGCGGTCAAATGATGCTGAGCGACGCAGGAATTCGGCATCGACATCGTCGGCGAGGACAACAAGACGACCATACACCACAAAGTCGCCGCCCGGGTCATCTGCGTCTTCACGGAGCAGGACGCGCAGGTCGCTGCCCGTGCGGAGCAGCATCCGCAGCACCAGGCCCAGCAGCAGCAGCAGCAGCAGGCGTACGCGGCGCCGCAGCAGCAGCAGGCGCCGACCGGGTTCAACTTTGCGGGTCAGGCGGGGAATGTGCAGAACCGCCGCCCGCCGATGCAGCAGCCGAATCTGGGGGGACTTGGGGGCGGGATGAGGCAACCGGGGAAGACGGGGCTCAGCTTTGATGTGATTCTCAGCCGCCTCCAGGGCGAGCTGCAGAAGGGTCGGGAGACGGGGGCTGAGCTCAACACGCTGACGGGTGCGATGAGCGAGATTCACGAGACTTTGGCGGGGGGATTGGTGAGTGGATTTGCGAGTCTTTGGCGGGGGATTGGTGAGTGGATTTGAACTTGTGGAGTATTGTCGCTACGTCGTTACAGCCGACTAATCTCCCCCCGTACCCTTCCCTCCTTCCGCCTGTACGACCGGCGCAAGAAGTCTCGCCCCCACCTCCAGCCACTTCACCCCGACCAGCCACCTCCACCGGCAGCAACGGGTGTCATCATCGAGCTGCAAGCGCAGCTCCGCGACACGCAGTCCAACCTTGCCGGGCAGGTTGACAAGGTCCGAGCACTGGAGGCGGTGTACATGGAGCAGGGGGCGATGAAGAGGGGAGTCAAAACGTTGCGGGAGATGATCGACTTGAGGCAGAGGGAGTTGGAGGAGCCGAAGGGGGATTTTGAGGACGAGGACGACGATGCAAGGAGTGTGAGTACCGTTGTGCCGCTCAAGCTCGGGTCCGTCGAGGAGGAAGATGAGAGTGAAGAGGTGGACTTGTAGAAGGAGACGGAGGAACGGGATCGTCGGGAGGCGGAGGCAGAGGGGGGCGCCGCGCTAAGAGCTCGAATGACGAAACGAAACCGACCTCGGACGACCCCATACTCCCGAACCCCTAGCCACCCCAGCATTGTCGTCAAACCTCCGTGCGCCGTCGCCAACGCCGGTCTTGCAGAGCGCGACGGTCATCGCGACGGAGGAGATTCGCTCACGGCGCAGGTGTGTGCGGTCGTTGCGCTGACGAGCGCACTCGAGGCGCAGCATACCGCCGCGCAGAGCACAATCACCGCGTTGGAGAAGGTGAGGCTGGGAGTCTGTGCTTGCACCGGTACGAGTCTTCATCGAGTCGAAGGTGAGTGGTCATTTGATTCGCACGCCCCCCTTCATTATCGACTCGGGCGTGCAGAGGCACGACATGTCCTCTGCGCACCGGAGCCGTCGGGGGTACTCTACTGACTACTACAGGGCGAGACGACTACGACGATTGACTACGACGACTACGGGTGACGAGAAGATGGAGACGATGTCGAAGGGTGGAGTGGGTTGGGAGTGACGGCGATGGGTCGGATAGGTGGAGCGAGAAGTTCGGGAGTCGCAAGGCGATGGGATGGCGAAACCTGGATGGTTGCGAGGCGTGATAACGGGTGACGGAACGACGTCTGTACGTGGGATGGGGAGGTGGCTAGGGCTAGGGTGCGAGGTGTTTGGAATGTGTGGTGGATGCGGCGAGAGAGTCGCGAGGCGATGGAAAGACGACGGAGGGCTGTGATGGGTTGATGGACGGACGAGTCTGAGGGGAAGGGCTCGAGTGGGCGAGGACAGTAGGACGACTAACCACGACGACGAGTAGGACGACTAACCACGACGACGAGTACGAGAGTAGGAGGATGTCGATGGATTTAGGGCAGACGTAGTGTGAGTATGGTGACGAGCGAGGGTGAAGCGACGACGACGGCGGCGGACAGTGTGACGAGGAGGGATTAGGACGGCATACCGGTCGAGGTGAGCGAGTTCCCATCTTATATACCTTCGTTACGTTCGCGCTATTTGCGTCGCGGAGCTCGGAGCGGGATGTTGCGCTCGTCGCTACCCGATCATTTCGCTTCCTTGTGCTGGTGCGTCTCTCTCGCTTACGCCCTCCTCCTCACTCCTCCCTCCATCGTCTCTCGAGCTCGCGATCACCGTACGTCGCTGCGTCGACAGTCTGCTTTCGATATACAAGAGGGTAGGCGACTACATCATCTACTAGGGGTACGATCGGACTTGGGTCATCAGTCATAAACCGACTTTCAGCGCCCAGATTTGCTGAAGGTATGGGTTACCATTATCATAGAGTCCAACACAATACCATCGTATATGACTCGAATCGCTTCCGCTCCGAAAAAGACTTCTTTACATTCCGGGGCTGCTCTACAGTGAGTCTGAGGCCAAGGACGACCAAGGGTATGGTCATTGTTCTGTCGATATTTATCAGAGGTTTAGTCCAAGTTTAGTCATGAAGTTTGCGACTCTTTTAAGTGCTGAAAAGTATAAGTATCCCCCTAGCTTAAGATTACTCAAGAAAGAATTCGAGATGAAGGTGCCTTTGATCTTGCCCCTGGCATTCGCTGCAGTAGCCTACTAGTATGGACACACTATATTTCAGGTACCCGAGGTTACCTCTCACATACCCCGCGAAACTAAGGCTGAATCTGACATATGGACAGTCTCTGTAAATGGTGTCAACCAAGTTCAGCTGAAAGCTTCATTACGCGTCGTCCTTCACTCTCGATTGTTAGAGTGCCTTTGGCATCGAGACTGCGAGCGACCGATGAACGCAACAGGGTATGTAGAGACTCCGCGTCCGCATTACCGCCGTGCCGACTCCTTCGCTCCTTTGCTTGGACTCCCTATACACCGGGCTACTTGTCTCGTTAGCCTAGACAGTGGTTCTGCTTACCCATATTTCATTGGCTCTCCACACTACAAGAATGAGGTACAGCAAAGTTAGAGGCGACGCGGGCCTTTGCAACGTGAAGTTCCGTCCGATATGATTCATATCCAATACATCCCGCCCCTGCATGGGGCGATCCGGCTCATCCGATTCCGCTGAACATCCTCGGCTGACTTCTTCGGCTCAGTCTCTGGTACGACCGACTTAATCCCCGCCTTCCCCTCCCCTCCATGCCTTACACGTCGCTCTCCGGACATCGTTCTGTCACTACTTCGCTATATACTCCAGCAACCACCTCCCTCTTCTTCACAACTCTATTTATCATATTTAGCACTGCCCCCAGTTACCATGAACGCTCGCTGTGCTCGTCGTCGCTCAGCCTTAGCCAGAAACAAACTAGCCGAGCCTTGGAATGACCCGTCAGTCGCAGGACGCATTGAGATGTCGTCGAATGCAATTCGTTCTCGAAAGGCTCTGACCCCGTCGTGAGCGACAGTCGGACTGTGCGATGGAGAGCCGAATTTGATGCAGGAAGCTCTGTGGCTTGGGGTCCAGGTGTCGGCCGCGCGGTGTTGGTACGGACCGAGCCATTCTGAAGAGAGAGCAGGTGGAATACGGGCTGTTCAAGTCTATTATCGCAGACTCACCGGGAGTTGTGGCAGAGAAGTACACCGATGGTGCTCTGGGGACGAGTTCGAACATGGTGGTGAGAGCGCAACAAGGATACGCCCGCCTCACCTTGATCTGCGATCTCATGACGAATCACTCGGACTTGGGCGCAGTACCGGTGAGTCAAAAAGGCCATCTCGTGCATTCTGTCTATTCACCACTTTGCATACGTACCTGAGGGGTGAATCATCCCGGGCTCGCTAGTTAGAAAGTCGTGTGAATTAAAAAAGGCACGAGATCGGTTTTACATAGTCAGGATTTGCATAAATGGTGGCGAGATCCGAGGGGATAGCCCTTGAATAGCTAAAAGTACGCAAAACAAAGTCATACTGATACGATACATATACTAAGTAATAACTGCAGCAGTGTAAGACAACATTGGAGGCTACATCGCAGTGGCTGGAGGACCCTACATATCATCGAGCTCGAAAATCGGATCGTTCACTCCGTTAATCAGAACTCTCACAGGACGTGCATGTCCGTCCGAGTCGCCAATGTTAGTCATTGTCAGCCTAGGAGTAGCTCGTCTCGACCATATGCGGCTAGGAGAACACTGGGGTATCCAATAGAGGTTCCTGAAGAACGACATCCATAGAGACCGACGAACCATTCGGAATGTAACGGGGTTGGTAGTTTCTGCCAGTTGAATCCAAAGTGTGTAGAACCGGCATTGGATATAGCTGATACGGGCACTTGAGGTGCACTCTTGCTTGCGCGGAAAGAAGAGATTGAAGGCGGACTTCCACTCTCCGGCCGTTGCGTGCTTCCACTGGAACGCTTTGAAAACGTTAGCGAGGTTGGTGTCTTTGAATATGTGTATCCCTGGGGCGCCCTGCTGATGACGAAGCTTTTTGACGGCGGACTTGGGGGCACACGCGATCAAATCGATAGCGAACTGAGCGGTAAGGATACCAACGAGGAGTCGCGTATAATCGTCATCCAGTGCTTCGTGTTCATCCTCGATCTCGTCTGTATCGGAGTCAGAGTCGTGGGTAATTTGGAAAAGTGGAAGAGGCGGGGAATATCCAAGATAGGGTACGGCGATGTGGAATGGACGACCCCCATTGGGAGATCGAGCAGGCTGAGGTGCTGCCGGGATTGGACGATATCGTTCCAGGAGTGTTGAGATGAACTTCCTACTCGGGATCCCGAAGGCCTCGCCGAACTCCTCCTGGGTAAAATAGTTGTGGTATTTGGGAGAGATGAAGTAAGGAATGTCGTCCTTCTCATCGAGAGACAGGGCACCCAGAAATAGCGCACCACGATCCACGCTAGCCGGGAACCTCAGTCTTTCTCCCTCCAGGTTATCTTGAGCTATGTGAAGCGAGTTTATAATCCAAGGAATTGCCGCTGAAAGGAGTAATCCGTCCTGATCCCGTATATAGAGCAGATTTGGCCTCCTCCTGTGCGCCTCGAGGATGCAATCAAGGCATGACGTACGAAGCGCCCGCCAATCCCTTCAAATTCAGTACCGTTAGTCCACAGGCAGATATGGAAACACAGGCTGTAAACATACCACAGGTCACAGCTTTCGTATACAAGGCATGAGTCGGCGAGGGCTTGAGTATTGAGATCAATCGCAGCGCTGGCGGCTGCGAATACAGAGGATCGCAACTTTGCAGTTGCAGTAATATCAGCGCTCTGATTCGCGTAGAGATTGGCGAGGGTGTGGAGGAAGGATGACGAGCCTTGAGGCTTCTGCGCGAGGTGGAAGCCCTGTAGCACGTCGATCGGATGACCGTATTCGTCCTGGACCCTAAGGTCGACGTCCTCGATAGATAGCTCCACATATCCGGCGGGGTTGTTATCCTCAGTGGGCGCTGGCTGTACTGTGCAAACTGAAGCCCCAACGATGTGTGAGACAAGTCGGCGCTGGTATAGCTTGCCAGATGTGTCGAGCGACAGTCCTGTCAATTCCTTGTAAACAATGGCGTGGGACTGAGTCGACCAGAGGGTCGATTTTCCATGTACAGAGAGGTTGATCCCCACGTCGATCTCCCAGTTTGCCTTCTTCTCCTCGTCGATGGCCACGGATAAGGGGATGTTTGCATCCTCGAGATAGTGCTTGAGAGCGTGGTTCGCGGCATCACCATCGACCGCGTGGAATTCGGATTTTCCGTTAATGACATGAACGAAGAGGATATGCTTCACCCATCCTGTCATCCTCTTAGATGCGTAGGCGCGGATGCGAGAGGAGAGAACGGAGGTACATTCTGCTGGTAGGTCCCTCCCGAAGTTAGGGTCTTCTGTTAAGGCTCCAATTGCTGGTGAGATAGCTTCATCCCAGAGGGTGCGATACTCCTGTGGCGAGATGTTGGCTCCGCTTCGCACTGTGCTATATAACCTTGGGAAAGCCATGTAGATCGAATGCTTTGCGTTAAACGTGGCAAGGCGTGTATTGGGAATCAATGACAGAGGCGCAATGCAGGGTCCCTGTGACGAAATTAGTTTCTTGAAGGACACGTTGCACGCCTTGACTCACTTGGGGCGTATCCCACGCCTGTGTGAGATCTATATCGCTGGGTATGGTTTGATCGAGGTGGAAGGTGGTGTCGAGACGCAACGCCGTGCCCTGAGTGACGATATCGCTCGAGACGCCTACTATGCGGCCATAGTAACGTCTAGCATAGTGAGGCTGCGAGTGAGGCATAGAGTTTGCTCTTGTGTCCAGGATCACTCGATATCCAGGGCCGATCCCGCTACATATGAGATGGACTAGAGATGCCCAGTCGGTGCGAGTGTCGATATTGTTTGCGATTTTAATTAACTCTCCAAGAGTGAGACAACGAGCAGGAGCCGAGTCCAAGGCTTGATTCTCCTTCGTTATTTCGGCGTTAGAGTCGGATGAGGAAGCCATGGGTCTAGAAGAATGATATTATTTAAGATCAACCTGAGAGTGGTTCAACATTTATCAAGGAGCTTACGAAATGATTCGTGATTGTGGATGGTTGAAGGTTGTGGAAGACGACGGGAACTGCTGATTATTTTTTTGTGGACCTTTATACCCGCAGTAGCAATGCACGGCATTCATAGTGCGACAGGCTCTCAATCGCCTGCTTATCTCGGTGCGTACATTCGTGCGATCTCACAAGTCTCAATAAGTTCACGTATGTATGCACTTATGAATGGTCCATTCAATGTATGGAGCGTCCCACCGTTATAATCAAAAATTGAGCAGTACATACCAGCAAGGTATGTCGAATCATTAATGTAGAAATATCGATGGACCTGAAAAGGCTTGAATATTCATGTGTACCATTCATGCAATCCTCGATCGCACACAATATGCCGTGATTCCTTCAATACAATGAGTCGTGCATGTACCCACCCAAATGAGCCGGTAGCATTCATGCAATTTTCGATGTCACACAATTTGCTGCGCTTCCATACATAATACGCCGGTGCCAGTCTTGTAATCGTCGATTGCACCCTCAGTGCCACGCTTCCAATGCGGCAAATATAGAGTTCGCAATATATTCACCAGATTCCAAGCCGAAAGGTGTGCGCGATGTCTGTAGTACTCCTTTGATCTCACTCAAGCGCAGGTATGGCCATGAATTGGAGTCTATAATTCCCAAATTAGTAACAATATACTTAGAACCAAATTTTTAAAAGATTGATTTATCGTAGCCAAGTGGGTCACCCAATCATGGACAACAGTTCTCCACTGGTAGAGTTGGCACTGGGATGATCAGTGCGTGCGGTGGTACACTTCCCGTGCTTAGGAAAGTGTGTGGGTGAGGATATTGAACGCACTCCATATATATCGGTGAGACATATGTAAAGAGTATACTAAGGAATAATTCATGATTTAGTGGGGAGTTCAAAGAAGTAAAGCTAGAGGTCTCCAGAAATAATTCAAAAGGTCGGTTCGCACTGTGTACGTGCGTGGCTAATCAAAAGGAGAGGCCCTATTATATATCTGGGAGGTCGTCGTCGAAGGTGGGAGGAGTATTGCTATTGATGAGGATATTTGCAACAGGAACGTGTGGTCGAAGGCGAGGGAACTCCACGAACCGCTTCGCTTTTTTGGTGTTCCAGATGCGGTCGCATATGGGATTTGGGAGCCAGTAAAGGTTTTTGAACACTTTAACCCAGATCGCATTTCTGACCAAGTCAAATACTTCGTCAGAACTCCGATCTTGAAAGATAATCCAAGCGTTATAGTAGGCGGTGGTGTAGTAGTTCTGGGATTTAAGTTTAGCTTGAGTGCCTTTGGGCGGGAATAATCTGTCGAACGCGTCCGTCCACTGAGCTCTAGTTGCTTGGGTCCAGCGGCAGGCATAGAATATCCGGGCGAGATTGGACTCCTGGAATACTTCAGCAGTCGCCGAGGCCCTTTCCTCATCGGATAAGCGACAGGTACTCTCATGAAGCGCCGATGGAGCATTGGGTGCCGTGTTGAGGACGTCGACGAAGAACTGTCGAACGATGTCGCTGACTATAGTCGTCACTTCTGGATTCTCGAAGAACTCGGGCTCAACTTGGGTTTCACCGTCATTGTTATTATCCTCGATCTGGGGTAGCGGGTTGACCATCAATCCATCCAATGCTGCGTCGGCGAGGTCGAAAGGTGGAGGGCCATCAGGGGCGGGTGGAAGTCGCCTTTGCGCCACCCTGTTACGGGTGCGATCAGGGTTAGGCCCGCTCGCGAGGCCTTTACCCAGGAGCTCGGTGATAATATTCTTGAGTGAATCGCCAAGGAGGAAGCAACATGCTTCATCCGAGATAAACTGGTTGCCGGGGAAGTGTGGAATCTCATGGCGAGGTCCAACTAGAATAGGGCGAAGATAGAACGCTCCTCGGTCGACCTTCGGCACAGTTCTGTCGTCATCGTCCGTTGGTTTAAGCGATAGACTGTAGGGTAGATCGTTCATCATAACCTCGTCAGGGCGTCCGTGGGGTAGAATCGCACGCATTAGGTCTCGGGAGGCTGATTTCGTGTCGATTGTCGCGTGCAACCCATTTATGAGCCAGGGTATACACGCAGTGAGGAGTAGAGCCCCCCTATTCGCAATGAGACGGGTTCTACGACGCTGCCACTCAAGGAGATAAGTCGACGTCAGAACGCGCCAGCCTCTCCACCCCCTATAAAGATTCGGTGAGTACAGCCTGTGGACCGGTAGGTGTCTATTACTCACCAGTATATTTCTGAGTCAAATGCCACTAGAGAGGTGTACACCTGCGATTTGTCGATATCGATCAAGACATCCAGCACACTAGCCAGTGGCACTCGAACCTCCACCCGCGCCACACTGAAATTCGTCCCACAGGCGTCCTGGTAAAGCTTGTACAGGCCAGATAGAAATGTATCTGCGCTGGCGGGCTTTCGTATGACTTGAATCGCCGTTATATGCTTCGCATGTCGTCCGTTGTCCTTCGAAGCGGTGAGACTCTTGTCCGTCACGTACATCTGGAAATACGCAACATCATGAGGTCCACGAGCGCGTGGACCGGGTGATATTCGGCAGCCAGACACTTCAACGAGATGTGATACGTGGTCCCGGATATACTGCGAGCTGGAGAGGGACGTGATGCGAATGCTTTCCTCGTAGTCGCAGCCGGCGGATTGGTAAAAGATGTTGGCGTGGCTGTCTGTTCTCCATGCTAAACATTGCTTCTCTAGTGACACCTCGAGGCCCACATCTATGAACCACTTCCCACCCCGAGACTCCTTGACCAGGTCAAACGGAATGTTGTTGTTGTCGAAGAACTCGTCCAGAGCGAGTTCCGCTGATTCTCGATCTACTGTGTGGTATGAAGAGCCCTTGACGCCACGTATCATGTGCAGGTACACCATTCCCCGCGCCCAATCGTGGCCGCTGCTGATTAGGTACTGCGGAATAAGCTGCCCAAGCTCTTCAACATGCCAAGACGGAAACACCTTCGTTGTAAACGAGTACGTTCCGTTGGCATTACGGGCCCGAAAGTACTCGGAATCAAGTGTGGAAGGGAGCTCCGATTCGCCGCGTCCATCGAGTAAATAGACCATGGCGGGTCGGACGCCGCACTCCCAGACTGCCCGCCGCTCATCGACGTTGAGCGTGTGATTCTGCCGAGTGGGGCCATAGAGACCAGGAAACAGCAGGACAATTGTATTCCTCGCGCTGTTGAACTTGGCGAAGGCCATATTTGGGATGCTGTGGAGTGGAGCAGAAATGGGGCCCTGAGATCCGTCGATAGTACGTTAGCTACAGTAAGCGTATAGTCTACTTATCACTTACGGCTGGTGTATTCCAGTCATGCGTGACATGGACGTTATTCTGAAGGTCGTCGGCAAATTTTGAGGTCATCGTAAAAGTGAGGTCGGCTCCTCGTACGAGTATCTCTTCGCTGACACCAAGCAATGAGTCGTAGTCCCTGATCAGGTTTATGGGCTTTGGGTCGTCCGGTGACAGCTGGTTCCGAAGAGCTTTGAGGACGACGGCGTACCCATCTCCAAGGCCGCATATAATGAAAGCGATCAAACGAGCGTAGAATCCTAGGGCGTATAGCCTCGAGGCCATTTCGATAACCTCTGCGAGCGAGAATTCACGTATGGGAAGATCATCAACGTTGATCCCATCAGGGGGGTCGTCGTCAGTGGGAATGGGATGGTTGAATTGAACAGGTTCTTGGTCTTCATGGGGCTCCCAATTGTTGACATTCATCTGTAATATATTAGCCACAACATCACCGCTATGCTCTCTGAACGTACACTGGGTTTGAGATGCAATCTGGAGCAGCAGCGGACCGGTTTGTATATCGCTTCAATATCGCTTGGGACTGATGTGGAGACGAATCGTCGCCGGGTGATACGCATACATATATGTGATAAGAGCACGTTGTGACAAGGGCAGTCAGTGACATACCACTCTCAATATGGTTAACCCTGTGACATGGAAGATGTGCATGCATATCAGTGGAATTGTTCCCTATGAGAATGCGGATCTCAGATCTACCACTGTAAATTTGGGAGTGTCTCTCAATGCACAAATGGGGTACCTCAGTCAGCAAAAATTGCAGTACATGCCTCTTTCCGAGCATAGGGCTTCCACGGTTGGCATTCATCTTCGATATTCAAGGGACTTCGGATAGTTAGGGGGAGTTCTTTTCACATAAGTTCGCAGCTTTCAACCGATTCGGCACCTTCGCATTCTTCGTTCCAAGTTGGTTTCATCCGTATCGCTGGTACGTATCCCTCGCACCAATTCACCACCCATTTACTGACACATGGCGCTTGTTAAACCTAGACGGTCTTGGGACACTGATTTTGCAAGGTGGTGGTATCTACAATGACCAGTAGTGACGATGAAGACTCGCAATCAGAGGTGACCATCCCTCTCCCAACCAGGCATCATTCCATCCGGGATCTCCTCTCCATTGCTCGAAAGCTTCGCTGCGATGACGCTGTGGCGCACGCTTTGTTTGTCACCAGCGGGATTACAACTGAATACAAAGTGCACCTCGACACTAGTCACAACAACCTCCTTCCAAGTGAGGACGTCGCAGTCAGCCGCTTCTACGGCGATATCTATGGCATTTCGAAGAGTATCGTGGTATCTGGAAACGACTTGCAGCTTCCATCAGCCTATGGAGAGAGCTATGCCGCGCTCGACACGCTCAACCATAATAATAGTTGGAAAACGGAACAGGTATGTGACTTCCATATGAACTGGCGAAAATCCTTACGAAGTGAAACAGGGTCTCTACGATGCTCCGCTCAGTCATATTCCACGCATCAAACTTGCAACCTTCGGCAATGCAAACAGTATTTATGCCTTATTTCCCGAGATGGGAAAGGGAGACCAGACCGCATCCCAGCTTCCAATCAGCAAATATCGACTATTCTGGGACTCTGTTGTCCTGCCTGCCCAAGACCTGGTTGGGAATAAACCGCTCCCACACTGTCACGCTCTACCATCCGACAGAAGAATGATTCCTGCGCAGCATATTCCATCATTTGGTGTGGCTATTCAAGCTTTCGCCACCTTCCAGGGATTACTATGGTTAAAAAATATTGTCTTTCTCCATGTTGCCCCACGGGCCCAGGCAGCACACGAGCTCAGTCGCCCGAGCGCGGT
This sequence comes from Ephemerocybe angulata, assembly GCA_013368325.1. Classification (NCBI taxonomy): domain Eukaryota; kingdom Fungi; phylum Basidiomycota; class Agaricomycetes; order Agaricales; family Psathyrellaceae; genus Ephemerocybe; species Ephemerocybe angulata. The sequence continues at coordinate 61,484 of JAACJK010000020.1, forward strand.
TGAGTCCCTGGAGCGTACTCTGATGGAAGCGGGTCTCTCTCCCGCAAGCGTAAATGAAGATATTCAATGCGGTGGGAATTGGAATGTGGACGTCGGGATTCAGATATCCGTGAAGGGACACTTTACGACCTGGAAAACGAGCTCTCACGCCACCCTACATCACGCCCTTACAGGATCTCCACTCGACACCAACAGTCCGTGTTATCATCGACGCGCATCATCCCATCTCGGCGAGGGGTCAGGGTGTCGAATCCATGCGGATACCTTTCCTCGCGGGGCCTCGTACATCTCAATTGATGTATCGGAGCCAACACTCCATGTGTTCAACGAGGTCGGTGGCATAGAAAAGACTGTGAATGCGCTCCACTTGGTAGAGGTCCCCAGCGGTCACACCCCGTTCCTCAAAGCTGCCGCAGATCTCTACGCGCGCGAGTCAAGTAGCTCTAGGGCCGAAATTACCATGCATACCTCCTTCAGCAGCGCAACTGAGGTCATGACCGACATCAGTATCACTGATTTGCTAAGTTCGTGTCTTACTTTCGATGCGAATCACTGGTGGTGTGTGTCCCAATATTGAGTGCTATTGACTGACCTGATTTACCTCCATTTTTAGGCAGTGGAGGGCGGAACGACTCCTGGGACTAAACTACATCATAGAGAAACAGCGCAGGAACACGAATGGTCTAGCCTCCACAAGAGGCGAGCTTCTACTGACGGCAGCGGCCGTATTTCTCGTCGACTCCCTGCACTCAACCGGTGTCACATGCAGCTCGGAGGCCTTACCCTTTACTGTCTCTACGGATAGAGGGCTGCTCTTCCTCGAGAATATCTCAATGGGCGGGGACTCGGACGCTCCTTGCTTCCTGTACACGGAGTACAGACCCTATATCAATGAGGAGACGATCTCAAAGATCCTTGGAGCGCCAAGTCATACGTTCTTCAGGGCATTCACCCACCCGAACCCCGCCATCCCTACTCCACTCCCCCTAATACCTTCACCCAATGGAGGCCGTGTATTTCGAATGGCCATTCCAAGTCTCACCAGCACCCCACCGAACATACCCTTCGCTGATTATACGCCCAGGCTCGACTGGCTCCTTGCAACGACAAGCTCTTACGAGGCAGACGATCCTTATATCACTTCGACTATCACGCAGATCATGGAATATTTCCTCTCCGATATACTCAACAGTGCACCCAAGAGTACTTCGGGCAGGTCATCCTTGACTATAGACCCAGATTTCTACGACTTCAGCGCTCCAAGGCATTTTCATCAACGAAATCTAGCAACCATCTTCCGGGGCTGCAAGTGGAAACACGCAACCCTTAGAGAATGGCGCACTCTATTTGACAAGTTCTTTCCCCTGGAAGACTCACCTCGACGCTGCTTTATACAAGACTTCAGCTGCCATTACCTCAATATGTGGATATCCTTGCGTGCACAGCTAACAGAGAGGTCACTCGAAGTACTTCGCCTGGGTATATGGCATCAGTTCTTCAAGGATCTTTACTGGCTACCTGCAGACAATGCATCGAGTCGAATCTGGAATGTTGTATACTGTGTAGAATTACAGATATGCACACTGGAGGAGTCGACCAATGAGCCCCTTCCTAGCGTACTTATAAATGGACAAGAAGCCCCTGTGTTTGACTGCGACGAATTTTATTGATATACCTATTTGTACTTACTACGTACATACCCAATGCTTCATCCGGGTCCGAGATTGCTACATCGCACTCTGCCTTGTGCCAGCTGTAATGAGAATAGCGAGTTTAAGCACCTCCAGGGTTCTTATTTCTCAAAGGTAAAAGAAGTGACATTGTGATATTGCCGCGAAACGGACGCGGTAACGGATGATGTGCGGGTCACCTGTACTTTATCCGGCTCTCAGGGTCGTTGAAGTAAAAACACGAAACAACGTACGTTTTGACATTTTTTGGGTCGAGGATGATGATCAGTCGCAGGCGGACACAATGGTCACATCAGTCTCGCTCAAGGTAATCCAGCTCGAGCCGAGACCAAGAGTCATTCGGGACTTGCCTATTGCGCGCCGCTACCGTGGTCGCGAAATTGATAATGGATCCGCTTTTATGGGTAAATTCCTGATTGTCTGGGTATGTTCAGAGAAGGAGAAGGAGGATAAGAAGACCATTAGCTCGTCGTTGAGGTAAGTTGACTAAACAACGTACGATTAGACATTTTTTGGGTCGAGGTCTCGCTCAAGTTAATCCAACCCCGAATGCGATGGCTTGAACTCGATAACCTGGCCAAAACTCGATAGCCCAAACTCGAGTCGTGTATCCTCTCGCCGAACAAGACAACCCAATCCCAAAACTCGGTAACGCAGTCCCGAAACTCGATATACCAGTTCCGAAACTCGATATCCCAGTCACGAAACTCGATATCCCAAACACGAAACCCGATAACCCAAACACAGTCTTCCGATGGTGGTGGAACGCAGTGCCGCTACGATTCAGGAGAGCGCTAATCGTGAGATACCCTTCTCAATGAGAACCAAATGCATTAATCATTGTGGTATATATGGAGGAACTAGGTGTCGTCTGTGGTCCATCTTCTTGTGGGTCCAAACACCTTTCGCTTCGCCCGAGTTGTCGTGAAAGGGATCCCACGCAGCCCTCTACAATTGCCTATCTTCTGAGCCTGATTACTACCGCAGTCGTCCCCGAAATCGTAGGCACCTGTATCCTGTCTTGAAATAGCATATAGGCCATATTCATCGCATCTACGACAGATTGGGCCGGGTCCATCGCTTTTAATTCTTCCCCCAGAGCGGACAGCTATCTGCGGTGGGTCGCGAAACTATGGGGGCTTGGTGTAAGGGAAAGATCGACTATGTATATTCTAGAAACTTACCGGAGTGAGTCGGACAAATCTCCATGTCCCGTTGGTAGGTATGACATAGGGATAGGGGTCGTATTTTGTTCTAAATATCGTCTTACGAGCAAAGTGTGCATCAGTCAGTTGCAGGCGTGCTAAATTGGGGAGGATTGCTCACAGGTTTTTTAATGGAATAAACCGGCTTCGATAGCGGAGTGGTTAGGGAGGATGACACCATGGCGAGTTTGGGGTGTTGAGTTACAGATGACTCGCTATATAGCGCCTATTTACATGCATGCCAAACGGGGATTGATATAGGAAGCCGGAACGTCACTAATTCATGCAACACCGATGAATGTTGTCCTTATTGATGTTATGAATGGAGGGGAGGACAGGTCATAGCCGCTGATACGCTCAGAAGTAGCACCACATTCATAATCAGCATTCAACCTCATTTCTGTCATTCCACTTGATTAGGCACTACGTACCATTGAGCTCTTGGTACTCATCTGGGCTACGAGGATGCCCAGAGGGGTCCAAATATAATCCGAAAATCAGAAGAAAGAGTTGGGCCTCATTCACGATAACGATGAATGGGAAAATGCATCCACGAAAGCCAGCTGTATAAGAATACCACCCTCCTTGGAAGGATTAGACTTAACCCACTCATCCCGCACCATACCACCCACCTTTCATCCGCCCAGAAATACCAACAAGATGACCAACATTGGGCCCCAAGATACAAAAGATTCGGATTAGATGAGCTCGTCTCGCTAGCCAATTCCACTGTAGACGAAGATGCGCGTACCTCTCTGGTACTATGTGGAATGGGAAGTGACTTTCGTGTCGTGCTCGATTCTACGCTTAATGCGCTGGGGAGAGGTCGTCCCGTACAAGCTCAGAGATTTTACGAGTCTCTACGCGGAGTGACTCGCAACATTTTTGTGCGGGGAGCAGATCTGAAGCTACGGCCGACTTTAACCCTGCTCCCAACCCTGCTGGAGACCTCAGAAATTGAGTACTCATGGAGTACGCCATCGGTATGTATGACTTTGTATCTGGGCAAATATATATTGACCAGTCGTCAGGGTCACCGCAGTTCCCCCATCCATCGCATTCCTCAGACGCTCCTTGCGAGCTTTGGTCAAGCGGGTGCTATTGTCGCCATGTTTCCGCGGCTCCTCACTTCCAATCGAGCAACGCCCCAGCTCACCACTACAGAATACCAGATTTTCTGGGACTCGGTCATATATCCCGCAGTACAGCTAATACTGGAGGATTCCCATCGATCTCGCGGATCGTACCTCGACACCTCGTTTCAAGCCTAGCTGGTGCAATACGGACACTAGCGGGGTCCCTGGGGATTCAATGGCTTTCCGATATCCACTTTCTACACGTCATAACGGGCATGTCCAGCCACACGCCCTGAACTCTGGAGGCATATCAACGACGGCTTGGTTGATTTCTTGGTGGAGAACAACCTCGTGCTAAATGAAATCAAGGCGGACCATAACCTTGGTGGACGTTGGTATATCAGCACAGGTTTAGATATCTCAACTCCCAACCACTGCGTTTTCTGGAGCTCCCAGAAGCACCCCGATATCTACCGCACCATCACCAAGTTTACTCTTCACCGTGAGGACGAACGGTATACAGAGACCGCACTCTCACATATTACCGGGATCTCCAACTGGCAAATTGCGTTTCGAGATCCAGTTACCGGCTATACCTCAGTCAAGCTTAACAATGTAGACACCACCATGCGAATCATGGAATCCACCGGCGAACTCGTCTCAACAATTACACCGCTACACCTCCTGGCAAAGCCCACCACCACCCATCCCTCCTCGAGCGTGCTACAGAAATAGTTACGCTCAACCCGGACCGCAGCGTCGCACGTGCACTGGTCAGAGTGTCTATCGACCACGCTGAACTCACCTTGCTCGACCCTGATATGACCATTATCACAGAATCATGTCTCGCATTTCCAGAGAGAGATTATAGGTAAGCGGCTGCATGGCTAAATCAACAATCCGTAACCAATACTCATCTGAGCCACACCTAGGGGATGGCAAAGTGAGCGACTGGCCGCCATGGAGCGTATCATTTTCGCGCATCGTGAACACATCGTTCATTCGATAACTCAAGAACCAGGAGTCATGGACCTCACGGACGCGATCGCCTATCTCATCAGCACGTTCCAAGGACAGGATCCCAATGTCGGCTCAAATGCATACGTCTCCATAGACCGTGGGGCACTATTCCTCCACCCCGTCTGTTCAAGTGACGGTATCCCCAAATTTAGCCACCACCACCATCAAATGTGCTTAAAGACACTGACTCGATCGTCCCCAACACACGAATGCGAATGATGTACTGGTACCAGCCTTAAGAACGTGCAACATGGCCGTCTTATCCACGCCTCGCCCCAAAGTACCTGCACCAACGGACCTCGCCACTTCCCTGTCGGTATCCCAATCTATGGGTCTGTGCCGCCACTTCACGTCTATGGCGATACGTCGCAAGTCACTCCACCAGTGAGCGCGGACGGAGTCGATTTCTCCAGGAATGTTTATCTCGCGTTTCTTGTACACGAGATTTCAACCTCCTTCGTGGTTAGTCTCTTCCAATTGGCGCCGTTCCAGAGCGGTGGGAAGCAGATGGCATGTGTGAGGCTCGATACACGAGCCCGCAGAGTGATGGATATGGATCTCCTCAAAGATAAAAATTTAGGGAGCATTTTCTTCCACTTCCGTTGGAAACACGCTTCCCTGGCCGAGTGGACGCAGGCCTTCAACATACTCTTTCCCGCGGAACCAGTGGCAGGGGCTTCAGCCACGTATACCTCTGCTCCATTCTATCGGATGTGGATTACTATCACCAAGGATATGAGTGTAGCATCAGTGTCCATGTTACGCTGTGCCCTGTGGTATATGTTCTTCAAAGACATCTACTGGATCCCGGTCTGCCTTTCCGACCGATTGTGGGCGACGTCCAATGACCTTCGGTTTCGCCAGGTCAACCTGCCCCCTGGAGAAACTTACTCACCTAACATACTTATAAATGGACTTGATGAACCAGACGCCTCCGTTTAGCTAAGAGATTCTCCAATATGTATATGTCAAATATTACCCAGTTCAAATATTCGCATTGTTTGTAATACGTTACAGATTGCACACGCCTCTCCTCAGGCTTCTATGAGCAACTGCAGGTACAAGATAAAGGGTGACTGGGGATTGAGACAGGGAGATACAAGGAAAGGAAGGAGGATAGGAGATAAACCGCGGGCGCGCCACTCGACCGGGCGCCAAATGAGTGTGTTGTTTGCTCTACCATGTGTTCCCTACCCTTCATATTTATGAATGTAAATAAGTACCTGCTCTATTTCGTTGAAACTGTAGGCGAGTTCCACCTAAGAGTATTGATCATGCAGATAGGTATGTAAGATAGACGGAGGCGAGGGACGCGCGGTATCGTCTTATCGGGGGATCCACCACAGCCTCAGTGCATTGTGTGGTCTATATGCCGTGTGGCTGTCAATTCATTGACAGTACCAATCAACCTGAGGCTCTCTTTTCTGGCGAGTACCGGAGGTGTGAGCGAGGAGTACCGCCATGAGAGACACAGTCCACGACCATTGGATTCATGCCCACGGATCTAGGTATACCCGATAATAGTACGTACGCCGTGTGCTCGTCGATTGCACGTAACCGAACTCCCGCGGAGGCACTGTATGGACTTGTTCCAGACGTGGGAGCGTCGATTACACAACTTGTGGCTTGTGATATTTACTCCATTACTGGGAGCATCGACGTGCACTATGGCCGATGCATTGGTGTGAACTTAGCCTGCTTCTGGCGTGTGCTCGACGAGTACCCACAACAATACATTCCAAATCTCCATGCATGGAGGCGACATCAATGGCTCAGAGGTCGCCGCCTGCTTCTGGCGTGTGCTCGACGAGTACCCACAACAATACATTCCAAATCTCCATGCATGGAGGCGACATCAATGGCTCAGAGGTCGCCGCCTGCTTCTGGCGTGTGCTCGACGAGTACCCACAACAATACATTCCAAATCTCCATGCATGGAGGCGACATCAATGGCTCAGAGGTCGCCGAGTACCCCAAATAGTCACCCCGTAATTAATATAGTTGATCCACGCTGATGCGATGTTCTCATCGCATTCAAGCCCGAAATAGTTATTAATGCAGCACATTACCCAGCAGGCATGCGCTCAGCATTAAATCGAAACTGCCTGTTATAGCCACAGAAGGCAGGCTTATTCGCTATATAAGGTCATATTTCTAGTGAACATCTTAACCACTCCCCTCCCTGTGCGATAGCAGGTTAGCTACAAAACAAGTGACATCAGGTATGTAAACCGCTCTACACCCGGAGTGGCTCGCTGAAACTTCTCAGTAGTACAATGCTGGAAGACCCCTTAAAATGGCCATCATTTGACGGCAGTAGGGTTAGGTACCCTCCCAAAAAGTCCATGGTACTCCGGGAGCTTGTGGAGAGCTGTCACTCCCTAAATGACGCCGGACGCCT
>JAACJK010000026.1:0-22637 GCA_013368325.1 Ephemerocybe angulata
CCATTCAATGTATGGAGCGTCCCACCGTTATAATCAAAAATTGAGCAGTACATACCAGCAATATGTCGAATCATTAATGTAGAAATATCGATGGACCTGAAAAGGCTTGAAATTCATGTGTACCATTCATGCAATCCTCGATCGCACACAATATGCCGTGATTCCTTCAATACAATGAGTCGTGCATGTACCCACCCAAATGAGCCGGTAGCATCATGCAATTTCGATGTCACACAATTTGCTGCGCTTCCATACATAATACGCCGGTGCCAGTCTTGTAATCGTCGATTGCACCCTCAGTGCCACGCTTCCAATGCGGCAAATATAGAGTTCGCAATATATTCACCAGATTCCAAGCCGAAAGGTGTGCGCGATGTCTGTAGTACTCCTTTGATCTCACTCAAGCGCAGTATGGCCATGAATTGGAGTCTATAATTCCCAAATTAGTAACAATATACTTAGAACCAAATTTTTAAAAGATTGATTTATCGTAGCCAAGTGGGTCACCCAATCATGGACAACAGTTCTCCACTGGTAGAGTTGGCACTGGGATGATCAGTGCGTGCGGTGGTACACTTCCCGTGCTTAGGAAAGTGTGTGGGTGAGGATATTGAACGCACTCCATATATATCGGTGAGACATATGTAAAGAGTATACTAAGGAATAATTCATGATTTAGTGGGGAGTTCAAAGAAGTAAAGCTAGAGGTCTCCAGAAATAATTCAAAAGGTCGGTTCGCACTGTGTACGTGCGTGGCTAATCAAAAGGAGAGGCCCTATTATATATCTGGGAGGTCGTCGTCGAAGGTGGGAGGAGTATTGCTATTGATGAGGATATTTGCAACAGGAACGTGTGGTCGAAGGCGAGGGAACTCCACGAACCGCTTCGCTTTTTTGGTGTTCCAGATGCGGTCGCATATGGGATTTGGGAGCCAGTAAAGGTTTTTGAACACTTTAACCCAGATCGCATTTCTGACCAAGTCAAATACTTCGTCAGAACTCCGATCTTGAAAGATAATCCAAGCGTTATAGTAGGCGGTGGTGTAGTAGTTCTGGGATTTAAGTTTAGCTTGAGTGCCTTTGGGCGGGAATAATCTGTCGAACGCGTCCGTCCACTGAGCTCTAGTTGCTTGGTCCAGCGGCAGGCATAGAATATCCGGGCGAGATTGGACTCCTGGAATACTTCAGCAGTCGCCGAGGCCCCTTTCCTCATCGGATAAGCGACAGGTACTCTCATGAAGCGCCGATGGAGCATTGGGTGCCGTGTTGAGGACGTCGACGAAGAACTGTCGAACGATGTCGCTGACTATAGTCGTCACTTCTGGATTCTCGAAGAACTCGGGCTCAACTTGGGTTTCACCGTCATTGTTATTATCCTCGATCTGGGGTAGCGGTTGACCATCAATCCATCCAATGCTGCGTCGGCGAGGTCGAAAGTGGAGGGCCATCAGGGGCGGGTGGAAGTCGCCTTTGGCGCCACCCTGTTACGGGTGCGATCAGGGTTAGGCCCGCTCGCGAGGCCTTTACCCAGGAGCTCGGTGATAATATTCTTGAGTGAATCGCCAAGGAGGAAGCAACATGCTTCATCCGAGATAAACTGGTTGCCGGGGAAGTGTGGAATCTCATGGCGAGGTCCAACTAGAATAGGGCGAAGATAGAACGCTCCTCGGTCGACCTTCGGCACAGTTCTGTCGTCATCGTCCGTTGGTTTAAGCGATAGACTGTAGGGTAGATCGTTCATCATAACCTCGTCAGGGCGTCCGTGGGGTAGAATCGCACGCATTAGGTCTCGGGAGGCTGATTTCGTGTCGATTGTCGCGTGCAACCCATTTATGAGCCAGGGTATACACGCAGTGAGGAGTAGAGCCCCCCTATTCGCAATGAGACGGGTTCTACGACGCTGCCACTCAAGGAGATAAGTCGACGTCAGAACGCGCCAGCCTCTCCACCCCCTATAAAGATTCGGTGAGTACAGCCTGTGGACCGGTAGGTGTCTATTACTCACCAGTATATTTCTGAGTCAAATGCCACTAGAGAGGTGTACACCTGCGATTGTCGATATCGATCAAGACATCCAGCACACTAGCCAGTGGCACTCGAACCTCCACCCGCGCCACACTGAATTCGTCCCACAGGCGTCCTGGTAAAGCTTGTACAGGCCAGATAGAAATGTATCTGCGCTGGCGGGCTTTCGTATGACTTGAATCGCCGTTATATGCTTCGCATGTCGTCCGTTGTCCTTCGAAGCGGTGAGACTCTTGTCCGTCACGTACATCTGGAAATACGCAACATCATGAGGTCCACGAGCGCGTGGACCGGGTGATATTCGGCAGCCAGACACTTCAACGAGATGTGATACGTGGTCCCGGATATACTGCGAGCTGGAGAGGGACGTGATGCGAATGCTTTCCTCGTAGTCGCAGCCGGCGGATTGGTAAAAGATGTTGGCGTGGCTGTCTGTTCTCCATGCTAAACATTGCTTCTCTAGTGACACCTCGAGGCCCACATCTATGAACCACTTCCCACCCCGAGACTCCTTGACCAGGTCAAACGGAATGTTGTTGTTGTCGAAGAACTCGTCCAGAGCGAGTTCCGCTGATTCTCGATCTACTGTGTGGTATGAAGAGCCCTTGACGCCACGTATCATGTGCAGGTACACCATTCCCCGCGCCCAATCGTGGCCGCTGCTGATTAGGTACTGCGGAATAAGCTGCCCAAGCTCTTCAACATGCCAAGACGGAAACACCTTCGTTGTAAACGAGTACGTTCCGTTGGCATTACGGGCCCGAAAGTACTCGGAATCAAGTGTGGAAGGGAGCTCCGATTCGCCGCGTCCATCGAGTAAATAGACCATGGCGGGTCGGACGCCGCACTCCCAGACTGCCCGCCGCTCATCGACGTTGAGCGTGTGATTCTGCCGAGTGGGCCATAGAGACCAGGAAACAGCAGGACAATTGTATTCCTCGCGCTGTTGAACTTGGCGAAGGCCATATTTGGGATGCTGTGGAGTGGAGCAGAAATGGGGCCCTGAGATCCGTCGATAGTACGTTAGCTACAGTAAGCGTATAGTCTACTTATCACTTACGGCTGGTGTATTCCAGTCATGCGTGACATGGACGTTATTCTGAAGGTCGTCGGCAAATTTTGAGGTCATCGTAAAAGTGAGGTCGGCTCCTCGTACGAGTATCTCTTCGCTGACACCAAGCAATGAGTCGTAGTCCCTGATCAGGTTTATGGGCTTTGGGTCGTCCGGTGACAGCTGGTTCCGAAGAGCTTTGAGGACGACGGCGTACCCATCTCCAAGGCCGCATATAATGAAAGCGATCAAACGAGCGTAGAATCCTAGGGCGTATAGCCTCGAGGCCATTTCGATAACCTCTGCGAGCGAGAATTCACGTATGGGAAGATCATCAACGTTGATCCCATCAGGGGGGTCGTCGTCAGTGGGAATGGGATGGTTGAATTGAACAGGTTCTTGGTCTTCATGGGGCTCCCAATTGTTGACATTCATCTGTAATATATTAGCCACAACATCACCGCTATGCTCTCTGAACGTACACTGGGTTTGAGATGCAATCTGGAGCAGCAGCGGACCGGTTTGTATATCGCTTCAATATCGCTTGGGACTGATGTGGAGACGAATCGTCGCCGGGTGATACGCATACATATATGTGATAAGAGCACGTTGTGACAAGGGCAGTCAGTGACATACCACTCTCAATATGGTTAACCCTGTGACATGGAAGATGTGCATGCATATCAGTGGAATTGTTCCCTATGAGAATGCGGATCTCAGATCTACCACTGTAAATTTGGGAGTGTCTCTCAATGCACAAATGGGGTACCTCAGTCAGCAAAAATTGCAGTACATGCCTCTTTCCGAGCATAGGGCTTCCACGGTTGGCATTCATCTTCGATATTCAAGGGACTTCGGATAGTTAGGGGGAGTTCTTTTCACATAAGTTCGCAGCTTTCAACCGATTCGGCACCTTCGCATTCTTCGTTCCAAGTTGGTTTCATCCGTATCGCTGGTACGTATCCCTCGCACCAATTCACCACCCATTTACTGACACATGGCGCTTGTTAAACCTAGACGGTCTTGGGACACTGATTTTGCAAGGTGGTGGTATCTACAATGACCAGTAGTGACGATGAAGACTCGCAATCAGAGGTGACCATCCCTCTCCCAACCAGGCATCATTCCATCCGGGATCTCCTCTCCATTGCTCGAAAGCTTCGCTGCGATGACGCTGTGGCGCACGCTTTGTTTGTCACCAGCGGGATTACAACTGAATACAAAGTGCACCTCGACACTAGTCACAACAACCTCCTTCCAAGTGAGGACGTCGCAGTCAGCCGCTTCTACGGCGATATCTATGGCATTTCGAAGAGTATCGTGGTATCTGGAAACGACTTGCAGCTTCCATCAGCCTATGGAGAGAGCTATGCCGCGCTCGACACGCTCAACCATAATAATAGTTGGAAAACGGAACAGGTATGTGACTTCCATATGAACTGGCGAAAATCCTTACGAAGTGAAACAGGGTCTCTACGATGCTCCGCTCAGTCATATTCCACGCATCAAACTTGCAACCTTCGGCAATGCAAACAGTATTTATGCCTTATTTCCCGAGATGGGAAAGGGAGACCAGACCGCATCCCAGCTTCCAATCAGCAAATATCGACTATTCTGGGACTCTGTTGTCCTGCCTGCCCAAGACCTGGTTGGGAATAAACCGCTCCCACACTGTCACGCTCTACCATCCGACAGAAGAATGATTCCTGCGCAGCATATTCCATCATTTGGTGTGGCTATTCAAGCTTTCGCCACCTTCCAGGGATTACTATGGTTAAAAAATATTGTCTTTCTCCATGTTGCCCCACGGGCCCAGGCAGCACACGAGCTCAGTCGCCCGAGCGCGGTTGAGTCCCTGGAGCGTACTCTGATGGAAGCGGGTCTCTCTCCCGCAAGCGTAAATGAAGATATTCAATGCGGTGGGAATTGGAATGTGGACGTCGGGATTCAGATATCCGTGAAGGGACACTTTACGACCTGGAAAACGAGCTCTCACGCCACCCTACATCACGCCCTTACAGGATCTCCACTCGACACCAACAGTCCGTGTTATCATCGACGCGCATCATCCCATCTCGGCGAGGGGTCAGGGTGTCGAATCCATGCGGATACCTTTCCTCGCGGGGCCTCGTACATCTCAATTGATGTATCGGAGCCAACACTCCATGTGTTCAACGAGGTCGGTGGCATAGAAAAGACTGTGAATGCGCTCCACTTGGTAGAGGTCCCCAGCGGTCACACCCCGTTCCTCAAAGCTGCCGCAGATCTCTACGCGCGCGAGTCAAGTAGCTCTAGGGCCGAAATTACCATGCATACCTCCTTCAGCAGCGCAACTGAGGTCATGACCGACATCAGTATCACTGATTTGCTAAGTTCGTGTCTTACTTTCGATGCGAATCACTGGTGGTGTGTGTCCCAATATTGAGTGCTATTGACTGACCTGATTTACCTCCATTTTTAGGCAGTGGAGGGCGGAACGACTCCTGGGACTAAACTACATCATAGAGAAACAGCGCAGGAACACGAATGGTCTAGCCTCCACAAGAGGCGAGCTTCTACTGACGGCAGCGGCCGTATTTCTCGTCGACTCCCTGCACTCAACCGGTGTCACATGCAGCTCGGAGGCCTTACCCTTTACTGTCTCTACGGATAGAGGGCTGCTCTTCCTCGAGAATATCTCAATGGGCGGGGACTCGGACGCTCCTTGCTTCCTGTACACGGAGTACAGACCCTATATCAATGAGGAGACGATCTCAAAGATCCTTGGAGCGCCAAGTCATACGTTCTTCAGGGCATTCACCCACCCGAACCCCGCCATCCCTACTCCACTCCCCCTAATACCTTCACCCAATGGAGGCCGTGTATTTCGAATGGCCATTCCAAGTCTCACCAGCACCCCACCGAACATACCCTTCGCTGATTATACGCCCAGGCTCGACTGGCTCCTTGCAACGACAAGCTCTTACGAGGCAGACGATCCTTATATCACTTCGACTATCACGCAGATCATGGAATATTTCCTCTCCGATATACTCAACAGTGCACCCAAGAGTACTTCGGGCAGGTCATCCTTGACTATAGACCCAGATTTCTACGACTTCAGCGCTCCAAGGCATTTTCATCAACGAAATCTAGCAACCATCTTCCGGGGCTGCAAGTGGAAACACGCAACCCTTAGAGAATGGCGCACTCTATTTGACAAGTTCTTTCCCCTGGAAGACTCACCTCGACGCTGCTTTATACAAGACTTCAGCTGCCATTACCTCAATATGTGGATATCCTTGCGTGCACAGCTAACAGAGAGGTCACTCGAAGTACTTCGCCTGGGTATATGGCATCAGTTCTTCAAGGATCTTTACTGGCTACCTGCAGACAATGCATCGAGTCGAATCTGGAATGTTGTATACTGTGTAGAATTACAGATATGCACACTGGAGGAGTCGACCAATGAGCCCCTTCCTAGCGTACTTATAAATGGACAAGAAGCCCCTGTGTTTGACTGCGACGAATTTTATTGATATACCTATTTGTACTTACTACGTACATACCCAATGCTTCATCCGGGTCCGAGATTGCTACATCGCACTCTGCCTTGTGCCAGCTGTAATGAGAATAGCGAGTTTAAGCACCTCCAGGGTTCTTATTTCTCAAAGGTAAAAGAAGTGACATTGTGATATTGCCGCGAAACGGACGCGGTAACGGATGATGTGCGGGTCACCTGTACTTTATCCGGCTCTCAGGGTCGTTGAAGTAAAAACACGAAACAACGTACGTTTTGACATTTTTTGGGTCGAGGATGATGATCAGTCGCAGGCGGACACAATGGTCACATCAGTCTCGCTCAAGGTAATCCAGCTCGAGCCGAGACCAAGAGTCATTCGGGACTTGCCTATTGCGCGCCGCTACCGTGGTCGCGAAATTGATAATGGATCCGCTTTTATGGGTAAATTCCTGATTGTCTGGGTATGTTCAGAGAAGGAGAAGGAGGATAAGAAGACCATTAGCTCGTCGTTGAGGTAAGTTGACTAAACAACGTACGATTAGACATTTTTTGGGTCGAGGTCTCGCTCAAGTTAATCCAACCCCGAATGCGATGGCTTGAACTCGATAACCTGGCCAAAACTCGATAGCCCAAACTCGAGTCGTGTATCCTCTCGCCGAACAAGACAACCCAATCCCAAAACTCGGTAACGCAGTCCCGAAACTCGATATACCAGTTCCGAAACTCGATATCCCAGTCACGAAACTCGATATCCCAAACACGAAACCCGATAACCCAAACACAGTCTTCCGATGGTGGTGGAACGCAGTGCCGCTACGATTCAGGAGAGCGCTAATCGTGAGATACCCTTCTCAATGAGAACCAAATGCATTAATCATTGTGGTATATATGGAGGAACTAGGTGTCGTCTGTGGTCCATCTTCTTGTGGGTCCAAACACCTTTCGCTTCGCCCGAGTTGTCGTGAAAGGGATCCCACGCAGCCCTCTACAATTGCCTATCTTCTGAGCCTGATTACTACCGCAGTCGTCCCCGAAATCGTAGGCACCTGTATCCTGTCTTGAAATAGCATATAGGCCATATTCATCGCATCTACGACAGATTGGGCCGGGTCCATCGCTTTTAATTCTTCCCCCAGAGCGGACAGCTATCTGCGGTGGGTCGCGAAACTATGGGGGCTTGGTGTAAGGGAAAGATCGACTATGTATATTCTAGAAACTTACCGGAGTGAGTCGGACAAATCTCCATGTCCCGTTGGTAGGTATGACATAGGGATAGGGGTCGTATTTTGTTCTAAATATCGTCTTACGAGCAAAGTGTGCATCAGTCAGTTGCAGGCGTGCTAAATTGGGGAGGATTGCTCACAGGTTTTTTAATGGAATAAACCGGCTTCGATAGCGGAGTGGTTAGGGAGGATGACACCATGGCGAGTTTGGGGTGTTGAGTTACAGATGACTCGCTATATAGCGCCTATTTACATGCATGCCAAACGGGGATTGATATAGGAAGCCGGAACGTCACTAATTCATGCAACACCGATGAATGTTGTCCTTATTGATGTTATGAATGGAGGGGAGGACAGGTCATAGCCGCTGATACGCTCAGAAGTAGCACCACATTCATAATCAGCATTCAACCTCATTTCTGTCATTCCACTTGATTAGGCACTACGTACCATTGAGCTCTTGGTACTCATCTGGGCTACGAGGATGCCCAGAGGGGTCCAAATATAATCCGAAAATCAGAAGAAAGAGTTGGGCCTCATTCACGATAACGATGAATGGGAAAATGCATCCACGAAAGCCAGCTGTATAAGAATACCACCCTCCTTGGAAGGATTAGACTTAACCCACTCATCCCGCACCATACCACCCACCTTTCATCCGCCCAGAAATACCAACAAGATGACCAACATTGGGCCCCAAGATACAAAAAGATTCGGATTAGATGAGCTCGTCTCGCTAGCCAATTCCACTGTAGACGAAGATGCGCGTACCTCTCTGGTACTATGTGGAATGGGAAGTGACTTTCGTGTCGTGCTCGATTCTACGCTTAATGCGCTGGGGAGAGGTCGTCCCGTACAAGCTCAGAGATTTTACGAGTCTCTACGCGGAGTGACTCGCAACATTTTTGTGCGGGGAGCAGATCTGAAGCTACGGCCGACTTTAACCCTGCTCCCAACCCTGCTGGAGACCTCAGAAATTGAGTACTCATGGAGTACGCCATCGGTATGTATGACTTTGTATCTGGGCAAATATATATTGACCAGTCGTCAGGGTCACCGCAGTTCCCCCATCCATCGCATTCCTCAGACGCTCCTTGCGAGCTTTGGTCAAGCGGGTGCTATTGTCGCCATGTTTCCGCGGCTCCTCACTTCCAATCGAGCAACGCCCCAGCTCACCACTACAGAATACCAGATTTTCTGGGACTCGGTCATATATCCCGCAGTACAGCTAATACTGGAGGATTCCCATCGATCTCTGCGGATCGTACCTCGACACCTCGTTTCAAGCCTAGCTGGTGCAATACGGACACTAGCGGGGTCCCTGGGGATTCAATGGCTTTCCGATATCCACTTTCTACACGTCATAACGGGCATGTCCCAGCCACACGCCCTGAACTCTGGAGGCATATCAACGACGGCTTTGGTTGATTTCTTGGTGGAGAACAACCTCGTGCTAAATGAAATCAAGGCGGACCATAACCTTGGTGGACGTTGGTATATCAGCACAGGTTTAGATATCTCAACTCCCAACCACTGCGTTTTCTGGAGCTCCCAGAAGCACCCCGATATCTACCGCACCATCACCAAGTTTACTCTTCACCGTGAGGACGAACGGTATACAGAGACCGCACTCTCACATATTACCGGGATCTCCAACTGGCAAATTGCGTTTCGAGATCCAGTTACCGGCTATACCTCAGTCAAGCTTAACAATGTAGACACCACCATGCGAATCATGGAATCCACCGGCGAACTCGTCTCAACAATTACACCGCTACACCTCCTGGCAAAGCCCACCAACCACCCATCCCTCCTCGAGCGTGCTACAGAAATAGTTACGCTCAACCCGGACCGCAGCGTCGCACGTGCACTGGTCAGAGTGTCTATCGACCACGCTGAACTCACCTTGCTCGACCCTGATATGACCATTATCACAGAATCATGTCTCGCATTTCCAGAGAGAGATTATAGGTAAGCGGCTGCATGGCTAAATCAACAATCCGTAACCAATACTCATCTGAGCCACACCTAGGGGATGGCAAAGTGAGCGACTGGCCGCCATGGAGCGTATCATTTTCGCGCATCGTGAACACATCGTTCATTCGATAACTCAAGAACCAGGAGTCATGGACCTCACGGACGCGATCGCCTATCTCATCAGCACGTTCCAAGGACAGGATCCCAATGTCGGCTCAAATGCATACGTCTCCATAGACCGTGGGGCACTATTCCTCCACCCCGTCTGTTCAAGTGACGGTATCCCCAAATTTAGCCACCACCACCATCACAATGTGCTTAAAGACACTGACTCGATCGTCCCCAACACACGAATGGCGAATGATGTACTGGTACCAGCCTTAAGAACGTGCAACATGGCCGTCTTATCCACGCCTCGCCCCAAAGTACCTGCACCAAACGGACCTCGCCACTTCCCTGTCGGTATCCCAATCTATGGGTCTGTGCCGCCACTTCACGTCTATGGCGATACGTCGCAAGTCACTCCACCAGTGAGCGCGGACGGAGTCGATTTCTCCAGGAATGTTTATCTCGCGTTTCTTGTACACGAGATTTCAACCTCCTTCGTGGTTAGTCTCTTCCAATTGGCGCCGTTCCAGAGCGGTGGGAAGCAGATGGCATGTGTGAGGCTCGATACACGAGCCCGCAGAGTGATGGATATGGATCTCCTCAAAGATAAAAATTTAGGGAGCATTTTCTTCCACTTCCGTTGGAAACACGCTTCCCTGGCCGAGTGGACGCAGGCCTTCAACATACTCTTTCCCGCGGAACCAGTGGCAGGGGCTTCAGCCACGTATACCTCTGCTCCATTCTATCGGATGTGGATTACTATCACCAAGGATATGAGTGTAGCATCAGTGTCCATGTTACGCTGTGCCCTGTGGTATATGTTCTTCAAAGACATCTACTGGATCCCGGTCTGCCTTTCCGACCGATTGTGGGCGACGTCCAATGACCTTCGGTTTCGCCAGGTCAACCTGCCCCCTGGAGAAACTTACTCACCTAACATACTTATAAATGGACTTGATGAACCAGACGCCTCCGTTTAGCTAAGAGATTCTCCAATATGTATATGTCAAATATTACCCAGTTCAAATATTCGCATTGTTTGTAATACGTTACAGATTGCACACGCCTCTCCTCAGGCTTCTATGAGCAACTGCAGGTACAAGATAAAGGGTGACTGGGGATTGAGACCAGGGAGATACAAGGAAAGGAAGGAGGATAGGAGATAAACCGCGGGCGCGCCACTCAACCGGGCGCCAAATGAGTGTGTTGTTTGCTCTACCATGTGTTCCCTACCCTTCATATTTATGAATGTAAATAAGTACCTGCTCTATTTCGTTGAAACTGTAGGCGAGTTCCACCTAAGAGTATTGATCATGCAGATAGGTATGTAAGATAGACGGAGGCGAGGGACGCGCGGTATCGTCTTATCGGGGGATCCACCACAGCCTCAGTGCATTGTGTGGTCTATATGCCGTGTGGCTGTCAATTCATTGACAGTACCAATCAACCTGAGGCTCTCTTTTCTGGCGAGTACCGGAGGTGTGAGCGAGGAGTACCCGCCATGAGAGACACATTCCACGACCATTGGATTCATGCCCACGGATCTAGGTATACCCGATAATAGTACGTACGCCGTGTGCTCGTCGATTGCACGTAACCGAACTCCCGCGGAGGCACTGTATGGACTTGTTCCAGACGTGGGAGCGTCGATTACACAACTTGTGGCTTGTGATATTTACTCCATTACTGGGAGCATCGACGTGCACTATGGCCGATGCATTGGTGTGAACTTAGCCTGCTTCTGGCGTGTGCTCGACGAGTACCCACAACAATACATTCCAAATCTCCATGCATGGAGGCGACATCAATGGCTCAGAGGTCGCCGCCTGCTTCTGGCGTGTGCTCGACGAGTACCCACAACAATACATTCCAAATCTCCATGCATGGAGGCGACATCAATGGCTCAGAGGTCGCCGCCTGCTTCTGGCGTGTGCTCGACGAGTACCCACAACAATACATTCCAAATCTCCATGCATGGAGGCGACATCAATGGCTCAGAGGTCGCCGAGTACCCCAAATAGTCACCCCGTAATTAATATAGTTGATCCACGCTGATGCGATGCACATCATACTTAGTGGGTTCTCATCGCATTCAAGCCCGAAATAGTTATTAATGCAGCACATTACCCAGCAGGCATGCGCTCAGCATTAAATCGAAACTGCCTGTTATAGCCACAGAAGGCAGGCTTATTCGCTATATAAGGTCATATTTCTAGTGAACATCTTAACCACTCCCCTCCCTGTGCGATAGCAGGTTAGCTACAAAACAAGTGACATCAGGTATGTAAACCGCTCTACACCCGGAGTGGCTCGCTGAAACTTCTCAGTAGTACAATGCTGGAAGACCCCTTAAAACGGCCATCATTTGACGGCAGTAGGGTTAGGTACCCTCCCAAAAAGTCCATGGTACTCCGGGAGCTTGTGGAGAGCTGTCACTCCCTAAATGACGCCGGACGCCTGGATGAGCTTGCTCTCCTAGTTGCCTCCGGGGTTGGCCCGGGCTATCTCACTCAACTCGATTATGCTCCAGACATTATGGATGAAGACCAGTTGGGAAGCGTCCATCGCTTCTACGGCAACGTGTATGGTATCTCAAAGAACATCATGGTTCGAGACTCTGCGCTGAGCGTAGTACGAAGTCACCTCCTTGAAGACAGCCTTGCTACTGATCGCGGACACACATTCACGTGGGTGCCTACCTTCGAGGTATGTCTCAATGCTATTGGAAATGACTTCGCCTGACAACAGCTGTAAATTCCAGGGTGAAGACGAGAGAGAAGAGGCCCCCGTTCAGTCCATTCCGTATATCCCCTTCGCCACATTTCACAAGACCGGCTCACTCGGCATTCTTCTACCTGGGCTATACAGTCCACGAAGATCAAGCGCCGTAACTCTGATGGAGTTCAGAACTGTCTGGGATACTATCATCGCTCCAGCCTTGATGCATGCAATCTCTCCCAGTTCTCCCGAGGAACCCACCTATACCCACGATCCGACAATACACTCCCTCCCAGAGCATTGCATCCCAGCTTTCGTCGAGAAAGTGAAGGAAAGGGCGCTACACTCCGGGATACGCTGGCTTACCGACATATACTTCGTCCACGTCATTCAAAGTCAATCAGATCTACACCCGCTTAACCAGAGGATCGAAGCATCGGTAACTCTGGAAACCTACCTTTCGGAGAACGGTATCCAGTATAGCGACATAGATGCGGACGAGATTCTCAACGGGAACTGGTATATCGATGTGGCTGTCGATGTATCGGTCCCAGGGCGATGTGTCGTATGGCGCACGGAGTGCCATTCGGATATTCACAAGGCTATAACCGATGAGGACCTTGACCAAAGCGATTCTGGATACAAGTGCTATCCATTCTCTCACATAGTTGGTGCCTCTGGGTGTCGAATGGTGCCACGATTCTCCCCCCAGGATACGTGTGCCCCCGATTATGCGTATATCGACCTTAAAATGGCTGACGAAACACTCCGCGCCGTCGACGAGGATGGTCTGATCCTCGATAGCATCACACCCGCCCATCTCGCCAACCGGCCACAGAATCACCTTCCCTTCCTACATAACCTGGCGAAGCTATACGGTGGGCGACAGACACTCATATCAGCCCAGATCGTCATTCGAGCGTCGTTGGGTGACGCCGACAGTGCGTTTCTGGGATTTGACTGCAAGGTTCTGGACAAGGCATGTCTATCTTTCGGCCATGATGATTTCTGGTACGTATTCTCTACTAATCTAGATGGCACAGAGGGCTAAATATGTCTATTCATAGGTATTGGAGGGCGCTACGGGCTTTTGGGCTCAGCCGAATTATGGAACGACTGCGAATCAGTGCTCCCCACCTGTATAGGCACCCCGGCAGTCTCGCTCTCTCAGATGCGATTGCTTTTCTCGTCAACTCTTTCCACACCACATACCACGATGACAATCCAAACAATCTCCCATACCCGATCTCAACGGATAGAGGGATCGTCTTTCTGGAGAACATATCGCTTGGAGGTCGAGGCGAGGCCCCACACTTCACGGAGGGGTTTAGCAAGACTCACTATGCGCTTGAAAGTAAACGGCTACCCCAGGAAGACATCCCGCTTTATATCGCACTCACATCGCAACATGGACCTGTCCCTTCTCCGCCACCCCCTCATCCGGCGCCTTGTGCCGCCCTCCCATTTCGATCAGCCACACCGTTCCTCGGAAGTAAAGTCCCATGCGCCCTCTACGATGGTGATACTACTTCGATCAGGAAACTCGAATTCGCTAGAGAACGCGACATCCTGGTGGACGAGTCAATGCACGGATTTGTTCGACAGCTCCAGAACAACTTCTTCACAGACATACTGTCCAAAGCTCCAAGGACTCCGAGCCGGGTATCGTGTCTCCGCTCCACTCCTCGAAATCAGCAGTTCTCCGATCTAGCGCTATTTCATCAAGCCAATCTTGCTACGGCATTTACAGCCGTTCGTTGGAAGCACGCTACCCGGGACGAATGGATCAGGGTGTTCGACTTGTTCTTCCCCGCACATGCCCATAGCTCTACGTCATCCGTGGTGGCAGACCAATACCACAGCATGCCCTACTTCAAGCATTGGCAGCGACTCAAGAAGATACTGTCAGGTGTATCATTTGACATCCTTCGTAGCGCGGTCTGGACCACATTCTTCAAGTCACTCTATTGGATCCCCTTCGCCTCGCCCCATCGTGTTTGGGGTACAGGATCTGTTGGGTCATTTACCCCCCTTCCCGGTGCATCACCTGGTGCACCCTATGCGAGTGTTTTAATCAACGGCGAAACCGACCCATCCTTCGACCCACATGTGCTTTCCTAGATCTGATGGCTGTAGGAGTTGGACTTTTATATATATATCTCATGTATATCTATTTTAATTTCTCCTGCGAGTCCAAGTAATAGTGTACGCCCTCTGGTGAGGATACAACGGCTATTTTCTACCGCGCGATCCAGCGATTTTTATAGGTACGCAGTATATTGTAGGTAGTCTAGAAGAAGCAAGTTCTACGAGGTTCGAAAGGAAGGTGGAGCCCGTATCATCCATACTGGGGAGCGGCCACAGGCATTAAGGTCTATAGACGAGAATGGTATCATATGAGCACCCCCTTTCCTGATATACAGAGCCTCAGCTGGGTATATGTTGTGCAAAATCGCAAGACCTGATACGTACGGTGTCCGAGAGGGACATGGATGGATTTTCACGAGCGGCGATGGCCCTTAGTGGCTGTGTATGGTACCATAAGGCTGGGCGTGACAAGGGCGTGAATTCCCTGGCGTCTCCTGTGTGGGTAGGAGAGATGAAGGGTGTTCATGTTGCTTGTAGGACCAGAAGGGTGTACTATATCATTATAGAGTGCTTAATTCTACCTATATGTTGTGTGCCAACCGGGCAGGGCTACTTGGGAAAGGTGGTTTTGTGTCTGGTCATGAAGAGCTCGATGCTCGGTTAAGAAACAATCAAGCATTGGGTGGGAAAAATTGATTCGGAGGCCGGGGCACGATGACCAGAAATCCGAAGGGGGAAGCAGGAGGACAGGGGTCTGCGATCGGTGCGTATGTGGCGTGTAAAGCCACAGCGGACCTATCTCGGTTGCTCAAAGGCTCATCATTCTTCCAGTGCGTCAAAGAGGCTAGCCCAGGGGCACACTCTCCAAAAGACGCTTCCATTCATGACGAATTGAAGCGAATTGAGCGTGAGGAATGCAGCCATCAGATTGGAATGTTCCCGGCGAATATACATGGCTTGTGACCGTGCAAAACGTGTCATCAATGTACCGCTTTAGTAGGAGCCATTCATGGCCTCTGAAATACAGGGGGTCCATGATAAGCTCGCAGATGTCCGAGTAAATCAGGCCATTACTAGGATGTATATTACAGCGTCTATCCCCTTCCCTTTTCCGCCTTCTATCATCGACCCTTGCGCCTGTCTCGTTCATTGATTTACTTTCTTCACCATGCCCGCTGAACACACACCCCGAGGGAGTCTTCACGTGAAGAATGTGGAATATATTATGGGTCCGTGCGCCGTACTTCACTTTTTGTTATCTGGTCTAAGGAGTATGTAGCCCTTTTAGAGTCTCGATCTATTGGCGTAGACAAGGGGCTTCCGAGTAAAGTATGGCCGGTCCGCTTGCGGAAACTGTATGTTCAGTCTCTCAATGACAACTACCCGATTGGATCTATTGTTCTACGTATGTATCTCCTTGACCAGAATCCATGGGCGCTCATATCCAGACTCCAATGATTAGGAAAGGAGAGCGGAGAAGGCAATAGGATGATCATTATTGATGGCGGGCAGCGTATTGGGACTATTAAATTGTGAGATGTCGCCGTTCCACCGTTCGGTTAGTACTAACAGGGAATAGGTTTCTCTCGGGGCAGGTACGTCACGGATATCTATCTTTTAAAGGCTGCTACTAATCATCAACCGTTTTTTCCTTCGCCTGAAGATTCCTTGTAAGCGCGATTCCAGTCTTACTATAGATCTCCATCTGACATTCGACATTCGACCGCTGCAGACATATCATCGTAAGTAATTTATTGTTCGGCTGGGTGTACCTATCTAAGGCCATTCACAAGCTCATCCAAGAAGGCAATATACTTCAAGCAAGTCCCGGGCGCCCCTATTCGTGAAGTCGCCGACATAGAATGGAAGACTCGGTTTCTCAGCCAGCGACTGGATATCTTCATCTACAACGATATGTCTGATGACGAGGCTCGACACGTATACCAGGTGAGTCATTAGTTCTGGCGACGGTCTCATAGTAGCTTATTCTCGTTTCATAGCTCATGAACTGCTAACGGCTCAAGTCGGACGACGGAGGGCTTTCCTAAGGGTATGCGCTGTTAGACTACTTGCCATAGTTAGAGCCGTTTAGGCCATGATAAATCCACATATGTCATCTGTTCACACAAGCCCGTAAGCGGCGAGGAATCATCCCAACAGGATAGTACAGTCCATTTACTAAGCACCTCACGCACAGTTCTGTGTACTGGTAGGTAGGTGTGAAGGTGCCGTGGCCCAACTCCGTAACTGGTAGGCGACGTCTCAGAGCGCTGTCTCGCATGAAGGAGGAGTGCCAATCGAGATCGCATCATATGTCAGTGTGTATTAATGTAGGCCATATATGCGATAGCCTATGTATGATGATACCAGCCATTGAATGGACGCATATATGTCCTTTCTGAGACATTTCCCGTCCCCTATCACGGACAGTGATATCAACCTTAATGCTACGATATAAGTTGGAATGGCGGAGAGAACATCATTCAGCGCGCCATCCAACGTACCACCCAGTCCTAACATTCCATCCAAAATACTCCCTTGTTTCTCCAAAACGACGCCATGGCCACCACGATACCCCAACTGGAGAGTCCTCGAATCTTTCCGTCATTCCTCGACGAGCCCCCCGAGCACAGCGATAGCAATACACCACCAATGCGCCTCTTCACCTTGGAGTCACTGGTGGAGGCTGCCGACTGGCTTCATATAAATGAAAGAGATAAGGACTTAGCCCTCTTGGTTGGATGTGGAGTGGGGCATGACTATCTCGCGCTACTAAATCTCTCCCGCAATCATATGTATGATCGATCTGCGAGGACAGTTACAAGATTCTACGGCGCCATTATTGGTGTCTCCGAGAACATCGCTGTGAGAGGGGCAGATCTGCTCCTATCGCAGGACCTTTCTGGAGAGCGATCCATCCGCAACAATTGCTATACTTACCACACGTGGAGCACGTCCGGGGTGAGTCCAATCTGATCTCTCCGTGTGTATATTGGGTACTCATTCCCCTCTAGCGCTCCTTCACCGCCCCACTGCACGCAATACCCAACACTGGGTTCGCTACTTTTGACGATGGCAACTCCATCGTGATCCTAATCCCCGGACTGTACGACGACGCTCGGAAGACGCACGACATCAAGCCTCACGAATATCGAATCATTTGGGACCATGTTATTATCCCTGCCATCGCTGACCTAATTGCAAGTGGCGACCCGCTCTGCTTCACGTCGCTTACACACAGTGCGGACCAGGACCAATATATGACGCTGGCTAGGTTACCATCCGAGTATCTTCCACATCTATCTGAAGCTATACGCCGTCACGCCGACTCCACCAATGTTCCGTGGCTCCATGGTTTATCCTTCGTTCATGTTATTCCGCAACGGTCCCCACTTCACGAATTCAGTCTCAACGCAAGCCATGACACCCTCCTCGCCTATCTATCATCCAATCATATCTCACTCGCGAGCATCGATAATGCTGAGCAGTCAGAAGGAACCTGGACCATTGAAGTCGGCGTGGACGTGAATGCCGGACATCGATGCGCCGTCTGGGCTAAAGACTACCACTCTATGGTTTACGAAGAGCTCACAGGCGAGACGCTGGATACGCACAGCCCCGATTACCAACCTCGAATGATATCGCATCTCACGGATGCCGCTGGATTTCATATGGTGGACGAAGGGGGCATTGATAAGGGATCTACGGGACAGCCTACCGTTGTAGACCTATACTCCACGGACCCGAAGCTGAAGGCGTTTACAGAGCACGGAGGCCTTATCGAGACACTCACCGGCCTCGATATGATCAGGAGGAAGTACAAAGCGATGTCTTTCCTCGAAGCCCTTGCTCGGGAATGTTTGGAGGGTGCGAGGCCCGTCTCTTCGCGAGCTACTGTTCGGAGGCCGCTACACCTGGCGAAGAAGGCGCTTCTCGATATTGATACCAATATCATATCCGACGCCTGTCTCATTTTTGCCACAGACGTTCTTTGGTGAGTGCATTTTGGACTTGGATACACAAATGAATTGATTAGTGAATCGATATCTCAGGAGATGGAGGGCATACCGCGCGTATGCATTTGATTACTTTATTGAAGAGCAGCGAGGACATCCCGACAGCCTTTCCATTCAGAAGCAGAATTCACTGCTTGTTACAGTAACCATCGCATGGCTCCTGCAGTCCTTCTTCGCAGCAGAGATGAACCTTTACGCCACACTCCGCTATCCAGCCTCCCAATGCGCCGGAGCCGTCTTTTTAGAGGAGGTCACCGGCTACGGATTAGGACGAGGCGCATGGTTCGACATGGTCGAACCTTGTCACTACCTACGCGAGCGAGACATTATTCGAGACCTTGGGGATAATGTCTCGGCTGTTGCTCATGCATTCAGGGTGCGCCAGTACGACGTAAACGGCCCCCACCCCTCTCGTCCTGCCCCGGATGGCCACCCCGTTTTCCAATGCTCGACTCCCGTCATCGAACACCCAGGATGTACCGGCGTTGCCACGCCGTATATGGACCACTACCCTGACATTAATTTGGGGGAACGGAGGCCGGACTTTCTGGAAGATCAAGTCGTTCGCCAATACGTAAATGAAGTGACGTTTTCATTCATTACCGACATTCTTCAAGTGGCACCAAAGAGCAAGGATGGGATTTCGAACGTCTTACTCAACTTCAACAGCCCGAGCGTCTATAGCCTTGACGTCGGTAACCAGGATGACCTTGGGAACATATTCCGCCAATACCAATGGAAGCACGCGACATACGACGAATGGGCTCGGGCGTTTAATATCCTGTTCCCACCTCACGGTGTGAATTCCTCGCAGTTCCTCCAACATTGTGGCTCAGCATACTATGGACGCTGGCGGCAACTCTCGCAGGAGCTCTCCAATACCATGTTTCGAATGGTTCGGGCAGCAGTTTGGGAAATCATGTTCCGATCCCTTTATTGGATCCCCTCATGCGATGCGGACAGCATATGGTCCGTTACACCTGATTCGCAATACACCCACTCAACGACTTTGGGCAGTGGTGGGGGTTCTCTGAAGATACTTATTAATGGACATAGTGGACCCGTTTAAATATGCATTTTATAAGTTATACCTGTGTAATGCGCTGTGTTGTACTCGAGCGATTCCAACAGTATATTTCATATTTTCATTTTCGCCTTAATTTATTCGCCTGTGCTCCTCCTCCTTACAGTTTTGGCTTTTTTTTTTTTTTTTTTTTTTTTTTTTTCATACTCTATCTTCCGAGTTACCCTCCAAACCCTCCCGCAATCGAGCGCGAGGGCCGAAGCGGCGCAGTTCGTTAGCACAAGCACCAAGTAACGTAGAAAGACTTCTGATCAGAGCGAGTGCTCGTTAGCCTGAGACCCGTCCCGTATTCGGTAGCCCGCGTGTGGCGCCTAGATAAGCGCCCACTCGCGCACCGGAACTGAGGCAAAACCAATGGATTTCTTAACGAACTACCTACACCAGCGGTCGTCGTGCTACCTAGTACTAACTAGGTGAGAACGTCTAACTACGTTCCCCGTTGGCGCCTCCTACCCAAAAAGAGCTGGTGCGTCGGGTGCCCTCACAGTCTTGCGCCTGCCGTCTTGCCTCGGAACCCTCGGGATTCCGCCTTGCCCTACGCCCAACCTTCGAGCCCACCTGGTGCTTCGTCGCACCGAGAGATCCCAGCGAGCCCAGCCCCGATATCCAGTACAGCCGGTTAGCGAGCATATGACGCGACGGGCCCAAGTAGACGGACTCACCAATACGCCGAGCCCCCACTAGCTACCTCCCTTCCTGCCAGTGTACGCGCATCCTCCATCGCCTTCCCGAGCCACCCGTTTATTATGCAGAACGGAGTCTGCCGAGCCTGTGGGGCAGTCACCCGATATGTGTCGCGTTTGGCGCGTGTTAAGGGCTGCGTGTGATAGAGGGTGCCGTGCGTCGGCAGCACGAACCCTCCATGCCTCCTGAAAAAATCTAGCTTCTTTAAAGCTCGCCGTAAGCTAGAACAATAACAACGAGAGACCCACCTGATTTGTGCCCGGCGTTCCGTTCCCCGTTGGACCGTTCCCAGTCTTTCGACCCTCTCATATCTTCGCGTTTGTACTTGGCATATATACCAAAGGCCCTACTTACTGAATAGTAGCCCCCCATCGGACTTTACCTGTGGGATCAGCCACCTTTTAACGCCCTCCAGGTCGATTATTGCGTTTCCGACGCGATCGAGTCCCTGAACCCTACGAGACTTCCCTCGTAGGTCCGTCTGCCCGTTCGACCCGTTCCGTCCCTGCCAGTCCTCCTCCGTGTACCTATAGTACCTGTAGCCCCACAGTTAGCGCACAGAATCAGAAGTGAACGCTTACCTATCGAGTCTAAGCCAGCGTCGTCGCCGTTGAGGTCCAACCCTATCCCAATCCATCTCGGCGATCGCCGAGCCATCACATCACGCGGCTTTGTCATCCATGTACCCGCCTTGTCGCTCACGTAAGCTCCGCTCCTCATTAACTCGTTTCTGAGTCCTTCCTGTGTATCAATAAATCGGAGGAAATCAGATATACTCTTAGAAATATGAACTAGGCTAGAATAGTCTTGTAGAGAGCCCGAAGTTTCTAATCTGAGTCAGCGTGATAGTTTTCGTTCTCGGGCAGCCGAAAACCGGCGGATTTGTACAAGTCCTTCCTGAGCTCATAGAGCATTGCCATAAAATGGTATAAAATACCCAAAATTGTCAGGAATACTATTAACTCTAGAATCTTAGCAAACAAAGTGTTCTCTACAACGTCGCCTAACAGACGCAGGCAAGACGTAGGCTTGTTCGTGTGTTGTGAGAGCATATGTCTACACCCCGTACACAGTGGTTGCACGGAGCTCCATCATTGGAAGCAATCTCCATGGATTCTCTAGATTGCTTGGATGGTGTTGTGTGGATAATCCTCGAATGCCCATATGGGCACCTACATCAAACCGACATTGTGTAGCTAGATGAAAGCCTTTTTGCAGAAAGAAACCCCTTCATTTCCCGGAGAAACCTGGATTGTACTCTGTGTGTAATCTTCGAGCACACATATGTGGACCCACCTTGCGGTGGCTTGACCGAGCCTTGATTGGATTGTGCTGTGTGTGTAATCCTCGAGCGCACATCTGTGGACCCACCTGGCAGTGGCTTGACCGAGCCTTGATTGGATTGTACTGGGTGTGTAATCCTCGAGCGCACATATGTGCACCCACCTTGCTGTGGCTTGACCGAGCCTTGATTGGATTCTACTGTGCGTGTAATCCTTGAGCGCACATATGTGCACCCACCTTGCGGTGGCTTGACCGAGCCTTGATTGGATTGTACTGTGTGTGTAATCCTCGAGCGCACATATGTGCACCCACCTTGCTGTGGCTTGACCGAGCCTTGATTGGATTGTACTGTGTGTGTAATCCTCGGGCACACATCTGTGGACCACCTGGCAGTGGCTTGCCCGAGCCTTCCCAATAGCAAGATCAGATTCTACTGTGTGTGTAGTTCCTCGAGCGCACTTATGTGCACCCACTTTGCGGTGCTTGTCCGAGCCTTGATTGGATTGTGCTGTGTTGTAATCCTCGAGCGCACATCTGTGGACCCACCTGGCAGTGGCTTGCCCAAGCCTTGACTGGATTCTACTGTGTGTGTAATCCTCGAGCGCACATCTGTGCACCCACTTTGCGGTGGCTTGACCGAGCCTTGATTGGATTTTACTCTGTGTGTAATCCTCGAGTGCACATCTGTGGACCCACCTTGCTGTGGCTTGACCGAGCCTTGATTTTGTACTGTGTGTGTAATCCTCGAGCGCACACATGTGCACCCACCTTGTGGTGGCTTGACTGAGCCTTGATTGGGTTCTACTGTGTGTGTAATCCTTGAGCGCACGTATGTGCACCCACCTTGCTGTGGCTTGACCGAGCCTTGATTGGATTGT